>JAJLRB010002779.1:0-12976 GCA_020976825.1 Odocoileus hemionus | reverse complement strand
TCTAGACTTCTGAACAGTGTTCTTGGGGACTCTCTGGAAGTTCCATCCAGGAAGTCCAGACTCCTTTCATGTTTGATGGGGAAGACGGAATTGCTCTGCATGCAATGCAGTGGAATCGGGCCTCATGTGGCAGCGAGGGGGAAGTCTCGTTGTTTTTCTCGAGTTGCGGTGGGAACCTGGGTATACTCTCGTGTTAGGACGTGGATGGCCCTTCAAAACTTGTGTTTATTCAGCGATGTCAGGACTCATGTCTAGTTACCAGGGACACATCGGGATTTCCTCGAGGCTTGGCAGGGCAATAGGGAAGCCTCTTTATTTGACACTTGGGACCCAGGTTCCCTTTCCAGGTGCCACAGGGATATTGGGATCCTATCAATTTTCAGTAGGACTCAGGCATCTTCTCCTTTGGAAGCATTGAACTCCAAGTTCCTTTCGAATTTTCAAAGGGATGTGAGGCCTCCTGTCGAGATGAGGCAGGGAACTAGTTCTTTCTTTAAAGTCTCCACAGGGGTATTCAGACATCCCTTAACCTTGTGAAATGAAAGACGATCCTGCATTCAAATCACTGCAGGGAAATCCAGCCTTATTTCGAATCAGGGCATCTCGGTGTCCATTCCACTTGGGGCAGCAAACTCAGGGTCTCTCTTACATTCCTATAGCTGAGAAACTCCTCGTCTTGAGGTGCTGTAGAAAGTTGGCATTCATGTGACTCGACCCCATGGAATCATCTCTACTCTCGAGATGATTTGTGGTACACGGATTTGTCTCGAGTTGCTGTGCTGAACTTGGTGTTCCTCTAGAGTTGGGACGGTGTTCCCTGGTTATCTCCGGAGTTGATTAAGGAAAGACAAGCCACTTGTTGTGTTTGACCTTGACGGCGGAATGGCTCTGGATCTAATGCAGGGGATTCAGGCCTCATCTCGAGATGATTTGAGGGTACACGGAATGCTTTCATGCTGCTGTTGTGACGTCTGGGTCCCTCTATACTTGTGTCAGTGTTCTTGGGGACTCTCTGGAGCTCCATCAAGGAAGTCAAGGCTCCTGTCTTTTTGATGAGGAGAAACATGAAATTACTCTACAGTCATGAATTAGAATCGAGCCTCTTCTCACAGCGCAGGGAAGTTTCATGGTTTTTCTGGTGTTGCAGCAGGAACCTTGGGAATATTCTCGAGTTAGGATGGGATGGCCCTTCAAAACTTGGGTTTGTTCAGCGATGTCAGGACTCCTGTCTAGTTGCTTGGGACACCTCGGTTTTCTCGTCGACGCTTGGCAGGGCATTAGGGACGCCTCTCGAGGTGAGGCGTGAGACCCAGGTTCCCTTTCCAGTTGCCACAGTGATGTTGGAATTCCTGTCACTTTTCAAGCAGACTCAGGCATCGTCTCCTTGTGAAGCACTGAACTCATTGAACTCGGGGTTCCTTTTGCATTGTCAAAGGGATGTGAGGCATCCCGTCGAGATGAGGCGGTGAACTAGTGCTTTCTATGGGTCTCCACAGGGGATTCAGACATTCCTTCATCTTGTGAGATGAAAGACGAGCCTGCATTCAGGTCACTGCAGGAAAATCTGGCCTTATTTCGAGTCAGGGCACCTCGGTGTCCGTTCTTCTTAATGCAGCAAACTCAGATTCCCCTCACATTACCTACTGCTGAGAGATGCCTCATCTTAAGGAGCTTGTGGAATGTCTTCATTCCTCTTGAGTCGATGCCAGGGAATCCACTCTCATCTTGAGATGATTTGGGGTACACGAAGCTTTTCTCGAGTTGCGGTGCTGAACTTGGTGTTCTTCTAGACTTTGGTTGTTGTTTTCGGGAATCTCTGGAGTTGTCTAAAGGAAGTTAAGCCCCTTGTCGTGTTTGATGGGGAATGTGGGATGGCTCTGGAGCCAATGCAGGGCAATCGGGCCTCATCTTGAGTTGATTTCGGGTACACGGATCTCTTTCGTGTTGCTGTGGTGACCTCAGGGCCCCTTTAGACTTGTGACAGTGTTCTTCGGGATTCTCTGGTGTTCCATCCAGGAAGTCCAGGCTCCTTTCGTGTTTGATGTGGAACAAGGAATTGCTCTGCACCCAATGCAGGGGAATCGGACCTCATCTGCCGGCGAGGGGAAAGTCTCGCCGTTTTTCTCGAGTTGCGGCGGGAACCAGGGGTATATTCTCGAGTTAGGACTTGGATTGCCCTTCAAAATTCGAGTTTCTTCAGCGAAGTCAGGACTCATGTCTAGTTGCGGGGGACATCTCAAGATTCTCATCGAGGCTTGGCAGGGCAATAGGGATGCCTCTTTAGGTGAGACTTGAGACCCAGGTCCCTTTCAGTTCCCACAGTGATTGTCAGATTCCTATCAATTTTTAAGAGGAGTCAGGCTTGTTGTCTTTTTGATGCATTGAACTCCAAGTTCCTCTCGAATTGTCAAGGGGATGTGAGGCCTCCTGTCGAGATGAGGCGGGGAACTAGGGCTTTCTCTAAAGTCGCCACATGGGATTCACACATCTCTTCATCTTGGGAGATGAAAGACTAGCCTGCATTCAAGTCACTGGAGGGAAATCCGGCCATATTTCTATTCACGGCTTCTCGGTGTTCATTCCACTAGAGGCAGCACACTCAGAGTCCCTCTCACATATCTATAGCTAAGAGAGTCCTCCAGTTCAGGTGCTTGTGGAAAGTTGCATTCCTCTTGAGTCAAAAATAGGGAAGCAGCTCTCATCTCGAGATGATTTGGGGTACCAGGAGCTTTTCTTGAGTTGGTGTGCTGAACTAGGTGTTCCTCTGGACGATATTTTACTTTTCTATAGCAACCAAGAAATATGTTGTATGTTAGCATTTTATAGATCATTGAACATATTTATCAAATCATATTCTATTGTATATACGTAGATTCCAGTCCAAATATATATTTATATTCATTAACAGCTCCAAATCCCTTCAGCTCTTCTGCAAGAAAATCCCCTTATAAGAGTAAGCCAACGTTCAGCAATTAACGCTTTAAAATCCTAACTCATTTGGAAATGACCCAGCCATCCAACAAACTTCTACTACTTAGTTCAGCACAACTCCAGCAACCTAAGTCACTCTGATCTCAAGAGACCACTACAGATTATAGACAATAGATCATTTTATCAAAAAAAAATACAATTCTTTTTAATAGAGCTTATCTAAAAGTTTTCATCTCACCTATAAATTTATATATATATATATATATATATATATATATATATATATATATAAAGAGTTACCTTCTTTTTTTACAATCGTATCTTACCCCAAACCAAGGCATAACAAAAGTATTATATAATGTTGATGATTCAAGACATGTCTCTACTAGATTAACAAATAATTATATTGAAGTCACATTCACAATTAAATAAACATTATAGCCAACATTGAACACCCTTCAGTTCATGAAAAGCTGAATCCAAATAGAGCCCATTGACTCCACACTATCTAAAAACAAAAACATACATTGAAACATAGATAAATTTAGATACATAGACACAGTTCCCCTTATGAAATTTAAAATATCTTTTTGTTTTAGTTATTTATTTTGAGCTCACCAATTTGCTCATTGCTGGAGTCCTAGATAGCCTGGGCTCTGAATCCCAATGAAATGATAAGAGTTAACTTAAGGATTTTTCTTAGGCCTATTTTTGTTTCCCAGGCAGAACTGGAGTTCTGAAAAAAAAATATTTTAAAAAGTTCACCTTTCCTTTGCTACACGTGCATCAGGTACCGGTTTTGCAATTTCAATAAAGATTTTATTTTCATCAGGTTTCACAGGAGTCTAAAGAATATCATAGCCATTCAGTGTCAAAAATATCCATTCTCTTTTTGTAGCTATAGTATATTATTAATGACATATGCATGACAGGAATTTTTTCACATAGGACGTAAAGCCCTGGCTACAAAATTTGACAACTGCTAAGACTATTATGGAGATGGCAATGGAACCCTATTTCAGTACTCTTGTCTGGAGAATCTCAGGGATAGGGGAGCCTGGTGGGCTGACGTCTACGGGGTCGCATAGTGTAGGACACGACTGAAGTGACTTAGCAGCAGCAGTAGCAGGACTTTTAAGCATACCTTGAGGTAACATAGTCTACTGAAATCTTTTATGAGGCCCAATATGATTAGGATAAGGGAGAGAAAAAGTTAGTCTCTCCCAGTCTAAAGGGTGTAAAGGCATATTAAAAAATCAATCTTTTGAATCAGTAATAATAATATGCCAATTTTGAGGAATAGCACTGGGATCTCTGGTTACAATGCGTACCATGTTTCAAAAAAGAATTAACTTTTTTAAACTCTGTTAAGAGACACCATTTGTTATATTTCCTTTGTATAAGAAAAATAGGAGAGTTCCAGAAAGAGCAAGATTCTTCAGTATGTTTCCATTTTAATTGTGTGCTTATAAGTTCTTTAGTAGCTTGTAATTTTTCTTTTGTAAGGGGCCATTACTTTGTCTAAATAGGCTCATAAGTTTTCTCAGTTACTTTAATAACTGTTTTGTTTGTAAAATGAGCAGTGGCCCCTAGGAAAACTGTGGAATGTATATCTGAGTTTGCCATTGCATAAGGAAGTTCCTTCCTATTAGATTAAGGGATGCATCTATCACATTAGGTCTTAATGTTGTAGGTTGGAGTTGGTCTATCATATGTGAAGATTTGAATATTCTGATAAATTTGTTGTACTTTGGCTTGAGAAATTCCTGCAATTTGGCAAGAGACCTTTTGTAAAGGTCAGGATTTGGGCCAAAATAGTTTGGAAATGATGATAATATTAGACCCAGTGCTGAGGGTCCAGAAAATCTTTTACCATTAATTTTGATATTTATATTTGGTCGGACGTATATTTAAATAACAAAGATGTCCATAAGGATTGTTTTTGATCTGTATTACCAAATCTGCCTCTCCATACATTCGTAGAGATGTTAATAGAGGTGTAAGGCAAAAGAAGTAATTGAGGAATTTTGTCCCCCGTTTTGAATTGCCATAGAATATGAGCTGACATCATAATTTGAATTTCTCCTTTATAATTTGAATCAATTATTCCCCGCCGAACATTAATTCCTTTAGAAGCCAAATTAGATCAGCCCTGTAAAAGCCTGAAGGTTTATGGGGGCAGGGGTCCAAAAACTCCAGTAGGTACTCTAGAATGGGCTACTTAAGGGTAAAGGAAAAACTCATTTAGGGCTGGTATATTAATGGCACCACTGCTGGACGTTGACAGCTTGAGGTAAAAGATAGAACTTGCCCCTCTTTTTGTCGTAGTGGACCTGGGAGGTCCCATCTTTGGAGTTTCGTGGAATAGGTTTTCCTTCAATATCAAATTTAAATTTACTGTCTTTGGCCCAGTGCATTCCTCTGTGGCAGCAAGGGCAAATTTTTGGAGGCTTTTTTTATTAGCCTTCTTAGGGCAGTCACTTTTTCAACGGTTTTTATCTCCACATGTATAGCATCCTTCATTTCTCTATTTGAAAGGTTGTAGCATTGTTTCAGCTAGTATTTGCATATTTTAAGTTATTGATCCTAGATTGTGACAAGCCTTTAAATAATCAATAATTATCCTAGTCTGACAAATTGCAGCTAGAGCTCTTTGACATTTCTGATATGCATTTTCATAAGGAAGTAATTTCTCTAGCTGGTTTTTTTTTTTTGGTTTCTTCTACGATTACAGTATGGGAAATAGCAGCATCTAGTCTAGCTTAAAAATTAATGTAACTTTTCATTAGGTTCTACCAAAGAGACTTTTGGAGTTGCGACTGTTGGCAGACGGGAAGCATTTGGAGCAGCCAGGACAGGGCTAGCAAGAAAAATTTGAGATATTTTGTAATGTTTTAAGTGAGCCTTTGTAAAGTATAATCGTTTAATCTATATGATTATAATAAGTGTTTTGTCTGTTGCTGAATATTGGAAGGGCTAGAATATACCTTTAAATAGCAGAGTTATAGCTTTAATAAGAGTGCATAGGGGCTAGAGATCAATTGGAATAGTTTTTCCTTGCGTGGCTGCTCATTTAACATTTTCTTTGACCCGGAGCCAAATTTATAAGCCAAAACTGCATTTATGAGAAACTAAGGATTATGTTCAACTACTGTTTGAAGGCAAGCCTCTATTCATTGGCGTGAAACCAGAAGTCCCTGAAATGTAAAGAAGTGGTGAAGTAAAGTAGAAAAATAATGGGGCTGGCCAGCCTTTTAAGCCAAGCCTTAGTATTTACAGACCTCAATAGGTCCATGAGTCACTCCACCCGATATACCACGTATACCAGTGTCCCTGTTCTTTGGCCACATTTGCTGGGGTCCTTTAATGGACCGGAACCTTGTGGTACGGAGTTAGCGATCAGAAAGTAAAAGAGACAAGGAGGCTGATATCCCTTGCTTTACACAAAGGACCAATATTGTCCTTGACACAGGGCTTGCATCACTCACCAAGTACCAGGCCCTCTCAAGTGGGTCTTAGAAGCCCGGGCAGAAAAGTGAGCACGACGGGTCTCCACGCTCCAGAAAGTCAGCCAGAAAAAGATAGAGAGAGAGAGAGAAAAGAGAGAGAGAGACAAAAAAAGACCCGGGGCCTAAGCTCTAATGGAACAAAGGTGCTTTAATGATTTTTCTATGAGTATATACAGGCTGCAGTACAAGAAACTTCTTTCGGGAATGATAGAGTTCAGCAAACCAAACAAACTGCAACGGTTACCAAGGGAACAAGGAGTAATGTTAGTCACAAGGTCAGGAGACAATCCATATCTCAAGAAAGGGGAAGGGGACTAAGCAGTTTTGTCTTAAAGTGTTGCTCTGCTGAACTTGGTGTTCCTCTGGACTTTGAAGGTGTTCTCGTGGATTCTCTGTTGTTGTTTAAAGGAAGTCAAGCCACTTCTCGTGTTGGATGGGGAATTCGGGATGGCTCTGGAGCACATGCAGGGGAATCTGGACTCATCTCGAGTTGATTTGCAGAACATGGAACCTTTCGTGTTGCTGCGGTGACATCAGGGTCCCTTTAGACTTCTGACAGTGTTCTTGGGGACTCTCTGAAGTTCCATCCAGGAAGTCCAGACTCCTTTCATGTTTGATGGGGAAGACGGAATTGCTCTGCATGCAATGCAGTGGAATCGGGCCTCATCAGGCAGCGCGAGGGGAAGTCTCGTTGTTTTTCTCGAGTTGCGGTGGGAACCTGGGGTGTATACTCTCGTGTTAGGACGTGGATGGCCCTTCAAAACTTGTGTTTATTCAGCGATGTCAGGACTCATGTCTAGTTACCAGGGACACATCGGGATTCTCCTCGAGGCTTGGCAGGGCAATAGGGGAAGCCTCTTTAGTGAGACTTGGGACCCAGGTTCCCTTTCCAGGTGCCACAGGGATATTGGGATTCCTATCAATTTTCAGTAGGACTCAGGCATCTGTTGTCCTTTGGAAGCATTGAACTCCAAGTTCCTTTCGAATTTTCAAAGGGATGTGAGGCCTCCCTGTCGAGATGAGGCAGGGAACTAGTTCTTTCTTTAAAGTCTCCACAGGGATTCAGACATCCCTTCATCCTTGTGAAATGAAAGACGATCCTGCATTCAAATCACTGCAGGGAAATCCGGCCATATTTCGAGTCAGGGCATCTCGGTGTCCATTCCACTTGGGGCAGCAAACTCAGGGTCTCTCTTACATTCCTATAGCTGAGAAACTCCTCGTCTTGAGGTGCTGTAGAAAGTTGGCATTCATGTGAGTCGACCCCATGGAATCATCTCTACTCTCGAGATGATTTGTGGTACACGGAGCTTTGTCTCGAGTTGCTGTGCTGAACTTGGTGTTCCTCTAGAGTTGGGACGGTGTTCCCTGGTTATCTCCGGAGTTGATTAAGGAAAGACAAGCACCTTGTTGTGTTTGACCTTGACGGCGGAATGGCTCTGGATCTAATGCAGGGGATTCAGGCCTCATCTCGAGATGATTTGAGGGTACACGGAATGCTTTCATGCTGCTGTTGTGACTTCTGGTTCCCTCTATACTTGTGTCAGTGTGAACCTTGGGAATATTCTCGAGTTAAGATGGGGATGGCCCTTCAAAACTCGGTTTGTTCAGCGACGTCAGGACTCCTGTCTAGTTGCTTGGGACACCTCGGTATTCTCGTCGACGCTTGGCAGGGCATTAGGGACGCCTCTCGAGGTGAGGCGTGAGACCCAGGTTCCCTTTCCAGTTGCCACAGTGATGTTGGAATTCCTGTCACTTTTCAAGCAGACTCAGGCATCGTCTCCTTGTGAAACACTGAACTCATTGAACTCGGGGTTCCTTTCGCATTGTCAAAGGGATGTGAGGCATCCCGTCGAGATGAGGCGGCGAACTATGTGCTTTCTATAGGGTCTCCACAGGGATTCAGACATCCCTTCATCTTGTGAGATGAAAGACGAGCCTGCAATTCAGGTCACTGGCAGGAAAATCTGCCCCTTATTATTTCGAGTCAGGGCACCTCGGTGTCCGTTCTTCTTAATGCAGCAAACTCAGATTCCCCTCACATACCTACTGCTGAGAGATGCCTCATCTTAAGGAGCTTGTGGAATGTCTTTCATTCCTCTTGAGTCGATGCCAGGGAATCCACTCTCATCTTGAGATGATTTGGGGTACACGAAGATTTTCTCGAGTTGCGGGTGCTGAAACTTGGGGTTTCTTCTAGACATTGGTTGTTGTTTTCGGGGAATCTCTGGAGTTTGTCTAAAGGAAGGTAAGCCCTTTGACGTTGTTTTGATGGGGAATGTGGGATGGCTCTGGAGCCAATGCAGGGCAATCGGGCCTCATCTTGAGTGGATTATGGGTACACAGATCTCTTTCGTGTTGCTGCGGTGACCTCAGGGCCCCTTTAGACTTGTGACAGTGTTCTTTGGATTATCTCTGGTTTCCATCCAGGAATTCCAGGCTCCATTCGTGTTTGATGTGGAACAAGGAATTGCTCTGCACCCAATGCAGGGGAATCGGACCTCATCAGCCGGCGAGGGGAAGTCTCGCCGTTTTTTCTCGAGTTGCGGCGGGAAGCAGGGTGTATTCTCGAGTTAGGAACTTGGATGGCCTTTCAAAATTCGAGTTTGTTCAGCGAAGTCAGGACTCATGTCTAGTTGCGAGGGACACCTCGAGATTCTCATCGAGGCTTGGCAGGGCAATCTGGATGCCTCTTTAGGTGAGACTTGAGACCCAGGGTTCCCTTTCAGTTCCACAGTGATTGTCGGATTCCTATCAATTTTTTTAAGAGGAGTCAGGCTTGTTGTTGTCTTTGGACGCATTGAACTCCAAGTTCCTCTCGAAATTTCAAGGGATGTGAGGCCTCCTGTCGAGATGAGGCGGGAACTAGCGCTTTCTCTAAAGTCTCCACAGGGATTCACCCATCATCTTCATCTTGGGAGATGAAAGACTAGCCTGCATTCAAGTCACTGGAGGGAAATCGGCCATATTTCGAGTCATGGCATCTCGGTGTTCATCCACTTGAGGCAGGAAACTCAGGGTCCCTCTCAGATAACTAATAGCTAAGAGAGGCCTCCTGTTCAGGTGCTTGTGGAAAGTTGCATTCCTCTTTAGTCAAAAATAGGAATCAGCTCGTCATCTCGAGATGATTTGGGGTACCCGGGGCTTTTCTTGATTTGGTGTGCTGAACTTGTGTGTTCTCTGGACTCTACTTTACTTATCTATAGCAACCAAGAATATCTTGTATGTTTGTTAGCATTTTATAGATCATTGAACATATTTATCAAATCATATTATATTGTACATACGTCCATTCCAGTCCAAATATATACTTATATTCATTAAGAGCTCAAAATCTCTTTAGATCTTCTGCAAGAAAATCCCATTGTAAAGAGTAAGCCAATGTTCAGCAATTAATGCTTTTTTAAAAAATCCTAATTCATTTTGGAAATGACCCAGCCATTCAACAAATTTCTACTACTTAGTTCAGCACAACTCCAACAAGCTGGGTCACTCAGATCTAAAGAGACCACTCCAGATTACAGAGAATATATCATTTTATCAAAAAATAGAATTCTTTTTAATAGAGCTTATCTAAAAGTTTTCATCTCAACCTATAAATTTATATTTTTATATTATTTATATTATATTTATATATATATATATATTATATATATATATATATATGTAAATATTAGTTAACGTTTTGGACAATTGTATCGTACCCAAAACCAAGGCATAACAAAAGTATTATAAAATGTTCATGACTCAAGAAAAGTCTCTACTAGATTAACAAATAATTATATTGAAATCACATTCACATTAAATAAAACCATTATACCAAACTTTGAACACCCTCAGCTCGTGAAATGCTGAAACCAAATAGAGCCATTAACTCCACACTATCTAAAAACAAAAACATACATTGAAACTTAGATAATTTTAGATACATTGATTAGAGTATGGGAAGAAGCATTATCTAAGTCTAGCTTAAAAATTAATGTAACTTTTTATTAGGTTCAACAAAGAGACTTTTAGTGTTGCGACTGTTGGCCCGAGAGGAGAAGCATTTGGAACAGCCAGGGCAGGGCTAGCAAGAAAATTTTGAGATATTTTGTAATGTTTAATTGAGCCTTTTGTAAAGTTTAATCATTTAATTTTATATGTTTATAATAAGTGTTTTGTTTGTCTGTTGCTGAATATTGGAAGGGCTAGAATATACCTTTAAATGGCAGAATTACAGCCTTAATAAGAGCGCATAGGGGCTAGAGATCAATTGGAATAGTTTTTTCCTTGTTTGGCTGCTCATTTAACATTTTCTTTGACCCGGACACCCATATTTATAAGTCAAAACTGCATTTATGAGGAAACTAAGGATTATGTTCAATACTAACTGTTTGAAGGCAAGCCTCTATTCATTGGCGTGAAACCAGAAGTCCCTGAAATGTAAAGAAAGTGGTGAAGTAAAGTAGAAAAATAATGGGGGCTGGCCAGCCTTTTAAGCCAAGCCTTAGTATTTACAGACCTCAAATATGTCCATGAGTCACTCCTCCCGATATAGCACGTATACCAGTGTCCCTGTTCTTTGGCCACATTTTACTGGGGTCCTTTAATGGACCAGGAACCTTGTGGTACGGAGTTAGCGATCAGAAAGTAAAAGAGACAAGGAGGCTGATATCCCTTGGTTTACACAAAGGACCAATATTGTCCTTGACACAGGGCTTGCAAATCACTCACCAGGTACCAGGCACCCTCTTGGGTGGGTCTTACAAGCCCGGGCAGAAAAGTGAGCACGACGGTCTCCACGCTCCAGAAAGTCAGCCAGAAAAAGATAGAGAGAGAGAGAGAAAGAGAGAGAGAGACAAAAAAAAGACCCGGGACCTAAGCTCTAATGGAACAAAGGTGCTTTAATGATTTTTCTATGAAGTATATACAGGCTGCAGTACAGAAACTTCTTTCAGGAATGATAGAGTTCAGCAAACCAAACATACTGCAACGGTTCCCAAGGGAACAAGGAGTAATGTTTAGTCACAAGGTCAGGAGACAATCCATATCTCAAGAAAGGGGGAAGGGGACTAAGCAGTTTTGTCTTAAAGAGTTGCTCTGCTGAACTTGGTGTTCCTACTGGACTGGACTTTGGAATGTGTTCTCGTGGATTCTCTGTTGTTGTTTAAAAGGAAGTCAAGCCACTTCTCGTGTTTGATGGGTAATGTGGGATGGCTCTGGAGCCAATGCAGGGCAATCGGGCCTCATCTTGAGTGGAATTATGGGTACACGGATCTCTTTCGTGTTGCTGCGGTGACCTCAGGGCCCCTTTAGACTTGTGACAGTGTTCTTTGGGATTATCTCTTGTTCCATCCAGGAAGTCCAGGCTCCTTTCGTGTTTGATGTGGAACAAGGAACTTGCTCTGCACCCAATGGCAGGGGAATCGGACCTCATCAGCCGGCGAGGGGGAAGTCTCGCCGTTTTTCTCGAGTTGCGGCGGGAAGCAGGGGTGTATTCTCGAGTTAGAACTTGGATGCCCTTCAAAATTCGAGTTTGTTCAGCGAAGTCAGGACTCATGTCTAGTTGCGAGGGACTCCTCGAGATTCTCATCGAGGCTTGGCAGGGCAATCTGGATGCCTCTTTAGGTGAGACTTGAGACCTAGGGTCCCTTTCAGTTCCCACAGTGATTGTCGGATTCCTATCAATTTTTAAGTGGAGTCAGGCTTGTTGTCCTTTGGACGCATTGAAGTCCAAGTTCCTCTCGAAATTTCAAGGGGATGTGAGGCCTCCTGTCGAGATGAGGCGGGGAACTAGCGCTTTCCCTAAAGTCTCCACAGGGATTCACCCATCTCTTCATCTTGGGAGATGAAAAGACTAGCCTGCATTCAAGTCACTGGAGGGAAATCCGGCCATATTTTGAGTCACGGCATCTCGGTGTTCATTCCACTTGAGGCAGGAAACTCAGGGTCCCTCTCAGATATCTATAGCTAAGAGAGGCCCTTAACCTGTTCAGGTGCTTGTGGAAAGTTGCATTCCTCTTGAAGGTCAAAAATAGGGAATCAGCTCTCATCTCGAGAATGATTTGGGGGTACCCGGGGCTTTTCTTGATTTGGTGTGCTGAACTTGGTGTTCCTCTGGACTCTATTTTACTTATCTATAGCAACCAAGAAATATCTTGTATGTTAGCATTTTATAGATCATTGAACATATTTATCAAATCATATTTATTGTACATACGTCCATTCCAGTCCAAATATATACTTATATTCATTAAGAGCTCAAAATCTCTTTAGCTCTTCTGCAAGAAAATCCCCTTGTAAGAGTAAGCCAATGTTCAGCAATTTAATGCTTTAAAATCCTAATTCATTTGGAAATGACCCAGCCATCCAACAAATTTTACTACTCATAGTTCAGCACAACTCCAACAAGCTGGGTCACTCAGATCTCAAGAGACCACTCCAGATTACAGAGAATATATCATTTTATCAAAAATAGAATTCTTTTTTAATAGAGCTTATCTAAAAGTTTTCATCTCACCTATAAATTTATATTTTTATATATATATATATAT
>JAJLRB010002778.1:0-12983 GCA_020976825.1 Odocoileus hemionus | reverse complement strand
CCATCAAAACCTCTCCACTGATATCACACCCACTTTTATGTGACATCACACCCACTCTACGTGTGACATCAGTTGCACTCTATAATATCACATCTACTCCTTAAGTCTTCACACTACTGTACTTAGGACGTTACAACCTCTATATATGAAACCACATCCAGTATGTAGGGCAATATATACCCTATACATGTGACATCACAGCAAATAGTCTGTGTCCTCACACCGACTGTACTGACCGCGTCACACCTACTCTTTGTATGACATCACACTCTGCGTATGTATAGCATCTTTGCACTGTAGAAGACATCACATCCTCACGTCACGACATCAAACCACCATTTCTAAGGCATCACACACAGTATATTTGACATCATATCCACAGTATCTCTGTCATCACATCCACTGTATTGATGATATCACAACAAGTTTATTTATGAGATCTCATCCGCTGTATATGATGACATCATATCCATTGTATACAATACATATTCACTAGTTTTGTTACCTCACAACCACTGTATCTGTGTCTCACACCCACTCTTTCCATCTTATCACACCCTTTGTATGTATGACATCACACCCCTGTTTGCGTGCCATCATAAACACTATTTAAGGCATCACATCCCCATTTTATGACATGACACCACATTATTTATGACTTCGCATGCACTGTACTCATGACATCACTCCAAATATATCTGACATTGCATCCACTGTATCTGTGTCACCACAACCACTCTAATGATGATCTCAGACCAACTGTACGTATGACTCACACCCATTTTATGTATGACATCCTATGCACTATACATAACGTCACATCCACTCTTTATGACTTCACACCATGGCACTCATCGCATTACCTCCATTGCATTCGTGGCATCACAGACACTATATATATGATCACACACATGACAACACAAACGTTATATCTGCCATCTCACCCATTGTATCTGAGACTACATCCACTGTATCTGTGTCCTCAAACCAGTGTATCAATGATACCACACCCACTCTCTGGACCATATCACAGACACTCTATGTATGACAGCACATTCAGGATGAATGACATGACATAAACTCTTTATGACATCACAGCCCTATATGTATGACATCACAGCTAGTATATTTATGACATCATATCCAATATATACATGATATCTCACATACTGCTTTCATGACAATGCAATGTCTATACCTGACATCTCACCCACTATATTTGACATCACAGCCACTGTATTTGTGCCATCACACAGATGACACACACGTGTGTATCGATGTACCTCTGTGTCGATGACATCACAACAAGTATGTAAGTCATGACACGGCACACATATGGCATCATACACATTCTACATGACATCACATTCACACATTATGACATCAATAATCAGTATTTATGACATCACAAACACTGCATTTATGACATCAGATCCCCTCTATATGACATCACATCCACGGTTTATGACATCTCATCCCCTATACCTGTGACATCACAGCCACTATATCTGTACCATCACATGCACTATGGTTCTGAATTCCTATCCACTATATTTGACATGAAACACACCGTGTTAAGACAATATAACCACTCTATCTGACATTATAACCTCCATAATCTGTATCAGTGTGATGACACCCACTCTATCGATGATATAACACACACTGTATGTAGGACACCACACATACTATATGTATCAAACAATATGCAGTATATACGACATCACACCCACGCAGGGTGACATCAAGTCACTCTATTCATGACATCAAATCTACTTTATCTCACATCACACCCTTTATATCTGACAGTACATCCACTGTACCTGTGTCATCACACACAGATTATCGATCATATAACCCCCATTGCATGTATGAAACCACAGCCACAATGTCTATGACAACTTATGAACTTCATATGACATCACATCCTCTCTGTATGATATCACACCACTCTATGACATCACACCCACTGTTCTCATGTCATCAACCCAGTATATCTGACATCACGTCCACTGTACCTGGGTCATTACTGAGTATATTGATTATACCACACCAGCATTATGTGTGATATCAACCCCACTATATGTATGACATCCTATGATTAATTTGTAACATAACACCCACTCTTTATGACATCACAAGCCTGTATTCATGGCAACACACCCACTCGATTCATGACACCATACACACTGTATATGACCTCACATACACTGTACTTGTGACATCACAGCCACTGTAATTATGACAAGAGACTTACTATGCTTTAGACACCATACTCCATACAAATAACATCTCACTTGGTATATGAATGGGAACACTACCACTGTATCCGATGTCATGGCACATACTACGTTTAGGACATCATATCCACTATCTACGTTCTCACCCACACTATGTGTATGACTACACATGCTCTGTGTCTGTCTTGAAACCCGTTGTAACTGCCATCATATCCCTGTATATGTCATCACACCCACATTGTTGTTGACGACATCACACCAACTATGTAAGATATCACAGGTGGCATATGTATGCCGTCAGATGCACTACACATGACATCATATCCACACTCTATGACAACAATCCACAGTATTTATTACATCACATTCACCAAACTTCTACCCCTTAGTTCAGCACAACTCCAGCAACCTAAGTCACTCTAATCCCAAGAGACCACTCCAGATTATAGAGAATAGATCACTTTATCAAAAATACAATTTTTCCCATCCCAGTCCCCCCCCCCCACTCCCTCTCCACCCTGGGATTGGGAATACATGTAAATCCATGGCTAATTCATTTCAATGTATGACAAAACTACTGTAATGATGTAAAGTAATTAGCCTCCAACTAATAAAAATAAATGGAAACAAAATACAATTTTTTTAATAGACCTTATCTAAAAGTATTCATCTCATATATATATATATATATATATATATATATATATATATATACATAAATAAAGGGTTACCTTTTCTTGACTATCGTATCTTACCCCAAACCAAGGCATAACACAAGTTTTATATAATGTTGATGACTCAAGACATGTCCCTACTAGATTAACAAATAATTATATTGAAATCACATTCACAATTAAATAAATATTTTACCCAACATTGAACACCCTTCAGTTCATGTAAAGCTGAATCCAAATAAAGCCCATTAACTCCACACTATCTAAAAACAAAAACATACATTGAGACATAGATAATTTTAGATACATAGACATAGTTCCCCTTATGAAATTTAAAATAACTTTTTGTTTATTTATTTATTTTGGGCTCCACCAATTGGCTCATTGCTGGAGTCCTAGATAGAGTGGGCTGCGTATTCCAAGGACATGATATGAGTTAACTTAAGTTATTTTCTTAGGCCTATTTTTGTTTCCCAGGCAGAACTGGAGTTCCAGAAAGAAAAAATATATATTTTAACAAGTTAACCTTTCTTTTACTACACGTGCATCAAGCACCGGATTTGCAATTTCAATAAAGATTATATTTTCATCAGTTTTCACAGGAGTCTAAAGGGTATCATACCCATTCAGTGTCAAAAATATCCTTTCTCTTTTTGGTAGCTATTGTATATTATTAATGATATATGCATGAGGGAATTTTTGTCACATAGGACGTAAAGACTTCGCTGCAAATTTTGAAAAATGCTAGGACTGTTATGGAGACGGCAATGGAACCCTATTTCAGTACTCTTGTCTGGAGATCTCAGGGATAGGGGAGCCTGGTGGGCTGACATCTATGGGGTCGCATAGATTAGGACACGACTGAAGTGACTTAGCAGCAGCAGCAGCAGAACTTTTAAGGATACCTTGAGGTAACAGAGTCTACTGAAATCTTTTATGAGGCCCGATATGATTAGGAAAAGGGAGAGAGAAAATTAGTCTCTCCCGGTCTAAAGTGTGTAAAGGCATATTAAAAAATCAATCTTGTGAATCAGTAATAATAATGTGCCAATTTTAAGGAATAGTAATGGGATCTCTGGTTACAATGCAGCCCCATGTTTCAAAAAAGAATTAATCTTTGTAAACTCTGTTAAGAGACACCATTTGTAATATTTCCTTTGTATAACAAAGATAGGAGAGTTCCAAAAAGAGCAAGATTCTTCAATATGTTTCCATTTTAATTGTGTGTTTATAAGTTCTTTAGTAGCTTGCAATTTTTCTTTCAAAAGGGACCATTGCTTTGTCTATATTGGCTCATAAAATTTCACCATTATTTTAATAACTGTTTCATTTGGCAAATGAGCAGTGGCCTCTAGGAAAACTGTGGAATGTATATCTGAGTTTGCCATTGCATAAGTAAGTCCCTTCTTATGAGATTAAGGGGTGCATCAATCACATAAGGTCTTAATGTTGTAGGTTGACCTATTGGTCTATCATATGTGTAGATTTGAATATTTTGATAAATTTATTGTACTTTGGCTTGAGAAATTCCTGCAATTTGGCAAGAGACCTTTTGTATAGTTCAGAATTTGGGCTGCAATACATTTGAAATGATAATATTTGACCCATTTCTGAGGGGTTCAAAAAATATTTTACCATTAATGTTGATATTTATATTTGGTCAGACATATTTAAATAACAATGATGTCCATAAGGATTGTTTTTGATCTGTATTACCAAGTCTACCTCTCTGTACATTAGTAGAGGAGTTATTAGAAGTGGAAGGCAAAAGAAGTAATTGAGAAATTTTGTCCCACCCATTTGAATTGCCATAGAATCTGAGCTGACATCATAATTTGAATTTCTCCTTTATAATTTGAATCAATTATTCCACGCCAAACAGTAATTCCTTTAGAAGCGAAATTAGATCAGCCTTGTAAAAGCCTGAAGTTTTGTGGGGGCAGGGGTCCAAAAACTCCAGTAGGTACTCTAGAAGGGACTGCTTAAGGGTAACGAAAAATATCATTTAGGGCTGGTATATTAATGGCAGCACTGCAGGACGATGAGGGTTTGAGGAAAAAGATAGAATTTGCCCCTATTTTGTTGTAGGGGACCTGGGAGGTCCCCTCTTTGGAGTTTCTTGGAATAGGTTTTCCTTCAATATCAAATTTAAATTTATTGTCTTAGGCCCAGTGCATTCCTCTGTGGCAGCAAGGGCAAACTTTTGGAAGCATTTTATTAGCTTTCTTAGGGCAGTCCCTTTTCAAACGGTTTTCATCTCCACATGTAAAGCATCCTTCAATTCTCTTTTAAGAAGTTTGTAGCAATGAGTCAGCTAGTATTTGCATCTTTTAAGTTTTTGATTCTAGATTGTGACAAGCCTTTATATAATCAATAATAATCCTAGTCTGTCAAATTGCAGGTATAGCTCTTTGACATTCTGATATGCATTCTCATAAGCAAGTAAATTCTCTAGCTGTTTCCTTGGTTTCTTCTCCGATTACAGTATGGGAAATAGCATCTTTTAGTCTAGCTTAAAAATTAAGGTAAGTTTTCATTAGGTTGCAACAAAGAGACATTTGGAGTTGCGACTGGTGGCAGAGGAGAAGCATTTGGAGAAGCCAGGGCAGGGCTAGCAAGATAATTTTGAGACATTTTGTATTGTTTTAATTGAGCCTTTTGTAAAGTTGAATCATTTAATTTATATGTATATAATATGTGTTTTGTCTATTGCTAAATATTGAAAGGGCTAGAATATACATTGAAATGGCAGAATTACTGCTTTAATAAGAGCGCATATAGGCTCGAGATCCACTGGAATAATTTTTCCTTCTTTGGCTGCTCATTTAACATTTTCTTTGACCGGAGCCAAATTTAAAAGTCAAAACTGCATTTATCAGGAAACTAAGGATTATGTTCTACTACAGTTTGAAGGCAAGCCTCTATTCACTGGCGTAAAACCAGAAGTCCCTGAAATGTAAAGAAGGGGTGAGCAAAGCAGAAAAATAATGCGGCTGGCCAGCCTTTTAACCCGCCTTAGTATTTACAGACCACAATAGGTCCATGAGTCTTTCGACCCGATAGAGCATGTATACCAGTGTCTCTGTTCTTTGGCCACATTTGCTGGGGCCCATTATTGGACCGGAACCTTGTATTCCGGAGTTGGCGATCAGAAAGTAAAAGAGAGAAGGAGGCTGATATCGCTTCTTTAGACAGAGGACCAATACTGTCCTTGACATAGGGCATGCATCACTCACCAAGGTACCAGGCGCCCTCTCGAGGGGGTCTTAGAAGCCCGGGCAGAAAAGTGAGCACGACGGGTCTCCACGCTCCAGAGAGTCAGTCAGAAAAAGATAGAGAGAGAGAGAAAGAGAGAGAAACAAAAAAGACCCTGGGACTTAAGCTCTAATGGAGCAAAGGTGCTTTAATGATTTTTCTATGAGTATATACAGGCTGCAGTACAAGAAATATCTTTTGGGAATGATAGAGTTCAGCAAACCAAACAAACTACAACGGTTACCAAGGGAACAATGAATAATGCTAGTCTCAAGGTCAGGAGACAATCCATATCTCAAGAAAGGGGAAGGTGACTAAGCAGTTTTGTCTTAAAGCGGTGCTCTGCTGAACTTGGTGTTCCTCTGGACTTTGGACGGTTTTCTCGGTGATACTCAGTTGTTTAATGGAAGTCAAGCCACTTCTCGTGTTTGATGTGGAATTCGGGATGGCTCTGGAGCTCATGCAGGGGAATGTGGACTCATCTCGAGTTGATTTGCGGAACACAGAGCCATTTTTTGTTGCTGCGGTGACATCAGGGTCCGTGTAGAATTGTGACAGTGTTCTTGGGGACTCTCTGAAGTTCCATCCAGGAAGTCCAGACTCCTTTCTTGTTTGATGGGGAACACAGAATTGCTCTGCATGCAATGCAGGGGAATCGGGCCTCATCTGGCAGCGAGGGGGAAGTTTCTTGTTCTTTTGTCGAGGTGCGGTGGGAACCTGGGGTATATTCTCGAGTTAGGACTTGGATGGCCCTTCAAAACTCGAGTTTGTTCAGCAAAGTCAGGACTCATGTCTAGTTGCGAGGGACACCTCGAGATTCTCATCGATGCTTGGCAGGGCAATAGGGATGCCTCTTTAGGTGAGAATTGAGACACAGTGTCCCTTTCAGTTCCCACAGTGTTTGTCGGATTCCTATCAATTTTTAAGAGGAGTCAGGCTTGTTGTCCTATTGACGCATTGAACTCCAAGTTCCTCTCGAATTTTCAAGGGGATGTGAGGCCTCCTGTCTAGATGCAGCGGGGAACTAGGGCTTTATCTAAAGTCTCCACAGGGGATTCACTCATCCCGTCATCTTGGGAGATGAAAGATTAGCCTTCATTCAAGTCCCTGGAGGGAAATCCGGCCTTTTTTCGAGTCAGGGCATCTCGGTGTCCATTCCACTTGGGGCAGCAATTTCAGGGTCCCTCTCACATAACTACAGCTAAGAGAGGCCTCCTTTTGAGGTATTTGTGGAAAGTTGCATTCCTCTTGAGTCAAAAATATGGAATCAGCTCTCATCTCGAGATGATTTGGGGAACCTGAAACATTCCTTAAGTTAGTGTGCTGAACGTGGTGTTCCTCTGGACTATATTTTATTTTTCTATAATAACCATGATATATCTTGTATGTTAGCATTTTATAGATCATTGAACATATGTATCAAATCATATTATATTTTATATACATCCATTCCAGTACAAATATATATTTTTATTCATTGACAGCTCAAAATCTCTTCAGCTCTTTTGCAATAAAATCGCCTTTTAAGAGTAAGCCAATGTTCAGCAATTAATGCTTTAAAATTCAAATTCATTTCAAAATGACCCAGCCATTAACAAACTTCTACTACTTAGTTCAGCACAACTCCAGTAAACTAATTCACTCTAATCCCAAGGGACCAATCCAGATTATAGAGAATAGATCATTTTATCAAAAATACAATTTTAATAGACCTTATCTAAAATTATTCATTATATATATATATATATATATATATATATATATATATATATATATCGGGTTACATTTTTTTTTGACAATCGTATCTTACCACAAAACAAGGCATAACAAATATATTATTTAATGTTGATGACTCAAGACATGTCACTACTAGATTAACAAATAATTATATTGAAATCACATTCACAATTAAATAAACATTATACCCAACATTGAACACCATTCAGTTCATGTAAAGCTTAATCCAAATAGAGCCCTTTTCCTCCACACTATCTAAAAAAAAACATACATTGAGACATAGATAATTTTAGATACATAGACATAGTTCCCCTTATGAATTTTAAAGTACCTTTTTGTTTATTTTTTTATTTTGGGCTCCAGCAATTTGCTCAATGCTGGAGTCCTAGTTAGAGTGGGCTGCGTATGCCAAGGACATGATAAGAGTTAACTTAAGGTTTTTTCTTAGGCCTATTTTTGTTTCCCAGGCAAAACTGAAGTTCCAAAAAAAAAAAAAAATTAGCAAGTTCACCTTTTTTTAATACACTTCCATCAAGTGCCAGTTTTGCAATTTGAAAAAAATTTTATTTACACAAGTTTTCATTGGAGTTGAAACTATATCATAGCCACTCAGTGTCAAAAATAACCCTTCTCCTTCTTGTAGCTATAGTATATTATTAACGATATATGCATGAAGGAATTTTTTTTCACATAGGACGTAAACATTGGCTGAAAATTTTTGACAAATGCTTGGACTAATATGAAGACGGCAATGGAATCCTATTTCAGTACTCTTGTCTGGAGAATCTCAGGGATAGTGGAGCCTGGTGGGCTGACATCTATGGGGTGGCATAAATATAGGACACGACTGAAGTGACTTAGCAGCAGCAGTAGCAGGAATTTTAAGCATAACTTGAGGTAACCTAGTCTACTGAAATCTTTTATGAGGCCCGTTATGATTAAGAAAAGGGACAGAGAATGTTAGTCTCTCCCGGTCTAAAGCGTGTAAAGGCATATTAAAAAATCAATCTTGTGAATTCGTAATAATAATTTGCCAATTTTGAGGAATAGTAATGGGATCTCTGGTTACAATGCAGCCCCAGGTTTCAGAAAAGTATTAACTTTTTAATATTCAGTTAAGAAACATCATTTGTAATATTTTCTTTGTATAACAAAAATAGGAGAGTTCGGAAAAGAGCAAAATTCTTCAATATGTTTCCTTTTCAATTGTGTGTTTATAAGTTCTTTAGTAGCTTGTAATTTTTTTCTTTCATAAGAGGCCTTGCTTTGTCTAAATAGGCTCATAAATTTTCTCTGTTATTTTAATAACTGTTTTGTTTGTAAAATGAGCAGTGGCCCCTAGGAAAAATGTGAAATGTATACATGAGTTTGCCATTGCATAAGTAAGTCCCTTCCTATGAGATTAAGTGGTGCATCTATCACATAATGCCTTAATGTTGTAGGTTTGCCTTTTGATCTATCATATGTGTAGATTTGAATATTTTGATAAATTTATTGTACTTTGGCTTGAGAAATTCCTGCAATTTGGCAAGAGACCTTTTGTATAGGTCAGGATTTGGGCCAAAATAGTATCGAAATGATAATATTAGACCCATTGCTGAGGGGTTCAGAAAATATTTGACCATTAATGTTGATATTTATATTTGGTCGAACATATTTAAATAACAATGATGTCTATAAGGATTGTTTTTGATCTGTATTACCAAATCTACCTCTCCCTACATTAGTAGAGAAGTTAATAGAAGTGTAAGGCAAAAGAAGAAATTGAGAAATTGTGTCCCCCATTTTGAATTGCATAGAATCTGAGCTGACATCATAATTTGAATTTCTCCTTTATAATTTGAATCAATTATTCCAGGCTGAACAGTAATTCCTTTAGAAGCAAAATTAGATCAGCCCTGAAAAAGCCTGAAGTTTTGTGGGGGCAGGGATCCAAAAACTCCAGTAGGTACTATAGAAGGGACTGTTTAAGGGTAAAGGAAAAAATCATTTAGGGCTGGTATATTTATGGCAGCACTGCTGGAACTTGAGGTTTTGAGGGAAAAGATAGAATTTGCCCGTCTTTTTTGTTGTAGGGGACCTGGGAGGTCCCCTCTTTGGAGTTTCTTGGAATAGGTTTTCCTTCAATATCAAATTTAACTTTACTGTCTTTGGCCAAGTGCATTCCTCTGTGGCAGCAAGGGCAAACATTTGGAAGCATTTTATTGGTTTTCTTAGGGCAGTCCCTTTTCAAACGGTTTTTATCTCCAGATGTAAATCATCCTTCACTTCTCTTTTAAGAAGTTTGTAGCAATGATTCAGCTAGTATTTGCATCTTTCAAGTTTTTGATCCTAGATTGTGACAAGCCTTTATAAAATCAATAATAATCCTAGTCTGTCAAATTGCAGGTATAGCTCTTTGACATTTCTGATATGCATTCTCATGAGCAAGTAAATTCTCTAGCTGTTTTTTTGGTTTCTTCTCCGATTACAGTATGGGAAATAGCATCTTCTAGTCTAGCTTAAAAATTAAGGTAACTTTTCATTAGGTTGCAACAAAGAGACATTTGGAGTTGCGACTGGTGGCAGAGGAGAAGCATTTGGAGCAGCCAGGGCTGGGTTAGCAAGATCATTTTGAGATATTTTATATTGTTTTAAATGAGCCTTTTGTAAAGTTGAATCATTTAATTTATATGTATATAATATGTGTTTTTTCTGTTGCTGATTATTGAAAGGGCTAGAATATACATTGAAATGGCAGAATTACAGCTTTAATACGAGAGCATATAGGCTCGAGATCCACTGGAATAATTTTTCCTCCTTTGGCTGCTCATTTAACATTTTCTTTGACCGGAGCCAAATTTAAAAGTCAAAACTGCATTTATCAGGGAACTAAGGATTATGTTCTACTACTATTTGAAGGCAAGCCTCTATTCACTGGCGTGAAACCAGAAGTCCCTGAAATGTAACGAAGTGGTGAGCCAAGCAGAAAAATAATGGGGCTGGCCAGCCTTTTAACACACGCCTTAGTATTTGCAGAACACAATAGGTCCATGAGTCCCTCCACCCGATATACTACTTATAGCAGTGTCTCTGTTCTTTGGCCACATTTGCTGGGGCCCATTATTGGACTGGAACCTTGTGTTCCGGAGTTGGCGATCAGAAAGTAAAAGAGAGAAGGAGGCTGATATCGCTTCTTTAGACAGAGGACCAATATTGTCCTTGACAGAGGGCGTGCATAACTCACCAAGGTACCAGGCTCCCTCTCGAGGGTGTCGTAGAAGCCCGGGAAGAAAAGTGAGCATGACGGCTCTCCACGCTCCAGAGAGTCAGCCAGAAAAAGATAGAGAGAGAGAGAAAAAGAGAGAGAGAAACAAGAAAGACCCTGGGACTTAAGCTCTAATGGAGCAAAGATGCTTTACAGATTTTTCTATGAGTATATACAGGCTGCAGTACAAGAAACTTCTTTCGGGAATGATAGAGTTCAGCAAACCAAACAAACTGCAACGGTTACCAAGGGAACAAGGAGTAATGCTAGTCCCAACGTCAGGAGACAATCCAAATCTCAAGAAAGGGGAAAGGGACTAAGCAGTTTTGTCTTAAAGTGATGCTCTGCTGAACTTGGTGTTCCTCTGGACTTTGGACGGTGTTCTCGGGGATACTCAGTTGTTTAAAGGAAGTCAAGCCACTTCTCGTGTTTGATGTGGAATTCGGGATGGCTCTGGAGCTCATGCAGGGGAATCTGGACTCATCTCGAGTCGATTTTCGAACACAGAGCCCTTTCTTGTTGCTGCGGTGACATCAGGGTCCCTCTAGCCTTGTGACAGTGTTCTTGGGGACTCTCTGAAGTTCCATCCAGGAAGTCCAGACTCCTTTCTTGTTTGATGGGGAACACAGAATTGCTCTGCATGCAATGCAGGGGAATCGGGCCTCATCTGGCAGCGAGGGGGAAGTCTCTTGTTGTTTTGTCGAGTTGCTTTGGGAACCTGGGGTATATTCTCGAGTTAGGACTTGGATGGCCCTTCAAAACTCGAGTTTGTTCAGCAAAATCAGGACTCATGTCTAGTTGCGAGGGACACCTCGAGATTCTCATCGAGGCTTGGCAGGGAAATAGGGATGCCTCTTTAGGTGAGACATGAGACCCAGTGTCCCTTTCAATTCCCACAGTGATTGTCGGATTCCTATCAATTATTAAGAGGAGTCAGGCTTGCTGTCCTTTTGACGTGTTGAACTCCAAGTTCCTCTCGAATTTTCAAGGGGATGTGAGGCCTCCTGTCTAGATGCGGCTGGGAACTCGGGCTTTCTCTAAAGTCTCCACAGGGGATTCACTCATCCCTTCATCTTGTGAGATGAAAGATGAGCCTGCATTCAAGTCACTGCAGGGAAATCCGACCTTATTTTGAGTCAGGGCATCTCGGTGTCCATTCTTCTTGAGGCAGCAAACAGGATGTCTGTTACATTCTTATAGCTGAGAAACTCCTCGTCTTGAGGTACTCTAGAAAATTGGCATTCAAGTGAGTCAAACCCGTGGAATCATCTCTAGTCTAGAGATGATTTGTGGGACATGGAGCTTTCCTCGAGTTGCTGTGCTGAACTTGGTGTTACTCCAGAGTTGGGACGGTGTTCCCGGGTTATCTCTGGAGTTGACTGAAGATATACAAGCCACTTGTCGTTTTTGATGTTGATGGCGGAATGGCTCTGGATCTAATGCAGGAGATTCAGGCCTCATCTCGAGATGATTTGAGGGTATATGGATTGCTTACATGCTGCTGTTGTGACTTCTGGGTCCCTCTATACGTGTGTCAGTGTTCTTGGGGACTCTCTGGAGTTCCATCAAGGAAGTCAAGGCTCTTTTCTTTTTGACGAGAAACATGAAATTACTGTGCAATCGATGAATGAGAATCGAGCCTCTTCTTGCAGCATGGGGAAGTTTCATGGTTTTTCTCGAGTTGCAGCAGGAACCTTGGGAATATTCTCGAGTTAAGATGGTGATGGCCCTTCAAAACTCGGGTTTGTTCAGCGACGTCTGGACTCCTGTCTAGTTGCGAGGGACACCTTGGTATTCTCCTCGATGCTTGGCAGGGCATTAGGGATGCCT
>JAJLRB010002777.1:0-12996 GCA_020976825.1 Odocoileus hemionus | reverse complement strand
TGTTAGAAGATGAATTGAGTACTGTACTTTGAAAACCCTAAAGATAGTATCAGAAAATTATAAAGAGCTAATCAGTAGAATTTAGAAAAGTTTTCATGATACAGAATCTATACACCAAAATCAATTGCATTTCTATATACTCACAATAAAATATCAGACCAAAAAAGAGCAATTAAGGAATCAATCCCATTTCACCATGGAACCAAAATAATTAAATATCTCTAGGAAAGAAACTTACGTAAAGAGACAAAAGAAACTCTATATAGAAAATTTTTAAGACACTAGTGAAAGAAATCCAAGAAACATCATAGAAGACATCAATAGATGAGATATTCCATGTTCCTGGGTAGGAAGAAGCAATTTTCTGAGTATTCTGAAAATGAAAATTATTAAAGTACAAAAATGCAATCTGCAGATTCAATGTGTATCCCTGACAAATTGTCAATGACATTTTCCACAGAAGTAGAACAAAAATTTCACAATTCTTATGGAAACACAAAAAGACTCCAAAATAGCCAAAGCAGTCTTGAGAAAGAAGAGAGGAGCTGGAGAAAGGAAATCAACCTTGTCGACTTCAGATTATCCTACAAAACTACAGTATGAAGTATGAAGGCAGTACGGTACACACTGCTACAGTATGAAGATAGGACGGTACTGGCACAAAAACAAAATGTAGACCAATGGCACAAGGTAGATGAAGCCCAAAAAGTAGTAAACTCATGCACCCACAGCAACCTTCTTTTTGACAAAGGAGGCAATAATATACAATGGGGCAAAGACAGCCTCTTCAATCAATGGAGTAGGAAAACTGGACAGCTACATGTTCAACAATGAAATTAGAACAGTTCCTAACACCATACACAAAGACAAATTCAAAATGGATTAAAGACCTAAATGTAAGAAAGAGGAACTATAAAACTTTTAGCCGAAAGCATAGAACACTTGATGACATAAATCACAGCAAAATTCTCTACTATGTCCCACCACCTAGAGTAATGAAATAAAAAGAAATGTAAACAAGTGGGACCTAATTAAACTTAAAAAGCATTTTCACCTCACAGCAAAGGAAAACTCTAAGCAAAGTGAAAGGGCAACCCTCAGAATAGGAGAAGATAATAGGAAATGAAACAACTGACCAAGGATTAATTTCTAAAATATACAAGCAGCTCATACAACTCAAACCAGAAAAACAAACAACCCAATCAAAAAGTGGGAAAAAAGACCTAAACAGATGTTTCTCCCAAGGAAGACATGCAGATGGCTAACAAACACATGAAAAGATGCTCAACATTGCTCATTATTAGAGAAATGCACATCAAAACCAAAATGTGGTATCACTACAACAACCAGTCAGTATGGCCATCATCAAAAAGTCTACAAACAATAAATGCTGGAGAGGGTGTGGACAAAGGAAATGCTCTTGCACTCTTGGTGTGAATGTAAATGGATAGAGCCACCATGGAAGATGGTATGGAGAATCCTTAAAAAAACTAGGAATAAAACCACCTTATGATTTAGCAATCCCGCTCCTAGGCAAATGCCCAGAGGAAACCAAAATTGAAAAAGACACAAGTATTCAATTGTTGAGTGCAGCACTATTTACAATAGCTAGAACATGGAAGCAACCTAGAGGTCCATCGACAGATGAATGGATAAAGAAGTAGTGGTACATGTAGACAATGGAATATTACCCCAGCCATAAAAAGGAATGTATTTGAGTCAGTTTTAATGAGCTGAATGAACCTAGAACCTATTATACAGAGTAAAGTAAGTCAGAAAGGGAAAAAATAATATTGCATTCAAGACATATATATGGAATCTAGAAAACTGGTACTGAAGAATTTATTTGCAGGACAGCAATGGAGAAACATGTATAGAGAAAAGACTTATGGACATGGGGGAGAGGGGAGGAGAGTAGTGAGATGTGTGGAAAGAGTAACATGGAAACTTACATTACATATGTAAAATAGATAGCCAAAGGGAATTTCCTGTATGGTTCAGGACACTCAAACAGGGGCTCTGTATCCACCTAGAGGGGTGGGATGGGGAGAGAGATGGGAGGGAGGTTCAAAAGGGAGGGGACATATGTAAACCTATGGGTGATTCATGTTGAGGTTTGACAGAAAACAGCAAAATTCTGGAAAGCATTTATCTTTCAATGAAAAATAAATTAAAAAAAAAGCAGCACATGTTTTGTGAAACAACATCAAGGGTAATTCTGTCAATTTCTGTTAATTTGACTTCCTAGAGTTGGGGGATTAGAAACAAAATGGTCATATGGTGCCCCCTTTCTGGAGCCTCTTTTTCTGTCACTGACAATATGGCTGTTGAAAGTTAAGGTACGAAATGTATACCTGACTACACCTGCAAGGGGAAAACTGGGAGTGCTTAAGCAAGAAAGTGGTATGATCTAATTTGTATTTTTTCAAGGTCATTGCAGTTGTTGAGTGGAGAACTGACATGGGATGTGGTGGAAGGCAAGAACGTTACGGAGACCAGCTGGAAGGCTGTGAAACCCCTCTAGGAGAGAACAGACACCTCTTGCACCAGATCCCTGTGGTGGATCTTATGGATGGACTCACATTTGGGGTACACTTCGATGGCCCAGCCAGATGGACTTGCTAATGTGGAAGTATGGGGGATGGGTGAAGTGGTCCGGAATGAATCCCCGGTTAATTTTTAAACAACATGGATGAAACAGCTGCCTTTTATTTTTTTATTTTTTCTGAAACAGCTGTTTCTAACTGAGAAAAGATTGCAGGAGAGCAGGTTTTAGGGAAGTAAATTAGGAATTCTCCTTGATACATGTCAAGTTAAGCATCCATATGAGGAGGCAAGTGCATTGCTTGAGAGCTTCTGTTCCTTTGCAGATACCTACGCTGCTGCTGCGGTCCATGCTCTTTGTTTCCTCTTCATCCTTTTTTTTTTTCCATTTATTTTTATTAGTTGGAGGCTAATTACTTTACAACATTGCAGTGGTTTTTGTCATACATTGACATGAATTAGCCATGGATTTACATGTATTCCCCATCCCGTCCCCCCCTCCCACCTCCCTCTCCACCCGATCCCTCTGGGTCTTCCCAGTGCACCAGGCCCGAGCACTTGTCTCATGCATCCCAACCTGGGCTGGTGATCTGTTTCACCCTAGATAATATACATGTTTCGATGCTGTTCTCTCTGAAACATCCCACCCTCGCCTTCTCCCACAGAGTCCAAAAGTCTGTTCTGTACATCTGTGTCTCTTTTTCTGTTTTGCATATAGGGTTATCATTACCATCTTTCTAAATTCCATATATATGTGTTAGTATACTGTAATGGTCTTTATCTTTCTGGCTTACTTCGCTCTGTATAATGGGCTCCAGTTTCATCCATCTCATTAGAACTGATTCAAATGAATTCTTTTTAATGGCTGAGTAATATTCCATGGTGTATATGTACCACAGCTTCCTCATCCATTCGTCTGCTGATGGGCATCTAGGTTGCTTCCATGTCCTGGCTATTATAAACAGTGCTGCGATGAACATTGGGGTGCACGTGTCTCTTTCAGATCTGGTTTCCTCAGTGTGTATGCCCAGAAGTGGGATTGCTGGGTCATATGGCAGTTCTATTTCCAGTTTTTTAAGAAATCTCCACACTGTTTTCCATAGTGGCTGTACTAATTTGCATTCCCACCAACAGTGTAAGAGGGTTCCCTTTTCTCCACACCCTCTCCAGCATTTATTGCTTGTAGACTTTTGGATAGCAGCCATCCTGACTGGCGTGTAATGGTACCTCATTGTGGTTTTGATTTGCATTTCTCTGATAATGAGTGATGTTGAGCATCTTTTCATGTGTTTGTTAGCCATCTGTATGTCTTCTTTGGAGAAATGTCTGTTTAGTTCTTTGGCCCATTTTTTGATTGGGTCATTTATTTTTCTGGAATTGAGCTGGAGGAGTTGCTTGTATATTTTTGAGATTAATCCTTTGTCTGTTGCTTCGTTTGCTATTATTTTCTCCCAATCTGAGGGCTGTCTTTTCACCTTGCTTATAGTTTCCTTTGTTGTGCAAAAGCTTTTAAGTTTCATTAGGTCCCATTTGTTTATTTTTGCTTTTATTTCTAAATTCTGGGATGTGGGTCATAGAGGATCCTGCTGTGATTTATGTCGGAGAGTGTTTTGCCTATGTTCTCCTCTAGGAGTTTTATAGTTTCTGGTCTTACATTTAGATCTTTAATCCATTTTGAGTTTATTTTTGTGTATGGTGTTAGAAAGTGTTCTAGTTTCATTCTTTTACAGGTGGTTGACCAGTTTTCCCAGCACCACTTGTTAAAGAGGTTGTCTTTTTTCCATTGTATATCCTTGCCTCCTTTGTCGAAGATAAGGTGACCATAGGTTCGTGGATTTATCTCTGGGCTTTCTATTCTGTTCCATTGATCTATATTTCTGTCTTTGTGCCAGTACCATACTGTCTTGATGACTGTGGCTTTGTAGTATAGTCTGAAGTCAGGCAGGTTGATTCCTCCAGTTCCATTCTTCTTTCTCAAGATTACTTTGGCTATTCGAGGTTTTTTGTATTTCCATACAAATTGTGAAATTATTTGTTCTAGTTCTGTGAAAAATACCATTGGTAGTTTGATAGGGATTGCATTGAATCTATAGATTGCTTTGGGTAGTATAGCCATTTTGACAATATTGATTCTTCCAATCCATGAACACGGTATATTTCTCCATCTGTTTGTGTCCTCTTTGATTTCTTTCATCAGTGTTTTATAGTTTTCTATGTATAGGTCTTTTGTTTTTTTAGGTAGATATACTCCTAAGTATTTTATTCTTTTTGTTGCAATGGTGAATGGTATTGTTTCCTTAATTTCTCTTTCTGTTTTCTCATTGTTAGTGTATAGGAATGCAAGAGATTTCTGTGTGTTAATTTTATATCCTGCAACTTTACTGTATTCATTGATTAGCTCTAGTAATTTTCTGGTAGAGTCTTTAGGGTTTTCTATGTAGAGGATCATGTCATCTGCAAACAGAGAGAGTTTCACTTCTTCTTTTCCTATCTGGATTCCTTTTACTTCTTTTTCTGCCCTGATTGCTGTGGCCAACACTTCCAAAACTATGTTGAATAGTAGTGGTGAGAGTGGGCACCCTTGTCTTGTTCCTGATTTCAGGGGAAATGCTTTCAATTTTTCACCATTGAGGGTGATGCTTGCTGTGGGTTTGTCATATATAGCTTTTATTATGTTGAGGTATGTTCCTTCTATTCCTGCTTTCTGGAGAGTTTTAATCATAAATGGATGTTGAATTTTGTCAAAGGCTTTTTCTGCATCTATTGAGATAATCATATGGTTTTTATCTTTCAATTTGTTAATGTGGTGTATTACATTTGATTTGCGGATATTAAAGAATCCTTGCATTCCTGGGATAAAGCCCACTTGGTCATGGTGTATGATTTTTTTAATATGTTGTTGGATTCTGTTTGCTAGAATTTTGTTAAGGATTTTTGCATCTATGTTCATCAGTGATATTGGCCTGTAGTTTTCTTTTTTTGTGGCATCTTTGTCTGGTTTTGGAATTAGGGTGATGGTGGCCTCATAGAATGAGTTTGGAAGTTTACCTTCTTCTGCAATTTTCTGGAAGAGTTTGAGTAAGATAGGTGTTTAGCTCTTCTCTAAATTTTTGGTAGAATTCAGCTGTGAAGCCATCTGGTCCTGGGCTTTTGTTTGCTGGAAGATTTCTGATTACAGTTTCGATTTCCTTGCTTGTGATGGTTTGTTAAGATCTTCTATTTCTTCCTGGTTCAGTTTTGGAAAGTTATACTTCTCTAAGAACTTGTCCATTTCTTCCAAGTTGTCCATTTTATTGGCATAGAGCTGCTGGTAGTAGTCTCTTATGATCCTTTGTATTTCAGTGTTGTCTGTTGTGATCTCTCCATTTTCGTTTCTAATTTTGTTAATTTGGTTCTTCTCCCTTTGTTTCTTAATGAGTCTTGCTAATGGTTTGTCAATTTTGTTTATTTTTTTCAAAAAAAAACCCAGCTTTTAGCTTTGTTGATTTTTGCTATGGTCTCTTTTATTTTCTTTTGCATTTATTTCTGCCCTAATTTTTAAGATTTCTTTCCTTCTACTAACCCTGGGGTTCTTCATTTCTTCCTTCTCTAGTTGCTTTAGGTGTAGAGTTAGGTTATTTATTTGACTTTTTTCTTGTTTCTTGAGGTAGGCCTGTAATGCTATGAATCTTCCCCTTAGCACTGCTTTTACAGTGTCCCATAGGTTTTGGGTTGTTGTGTTTTCATTTTCATTCATTTCTATGCATATTTTGATTTCTTTTTTGATTTCTTCTATGATTTGTTGGTTATTCAGAAGCGTGTTGTTTAGCCTCCATATGTTTGAATTTTTAATAATTTTTTTTCCTGTAATTGAGATCTAATCTTACTGCACTGTGGTCAGAAAAGATGACTGGAATGATTTCAATTTTTTTGAATTTACCAAGACTAGATTTATGGCCCAGGATGTGATCTATTCTGGAGAAGGTTCCGTGTGCACTTGAGAAAAAGGTGAAGTTGATTGTTTTGGGGTGAAACGTCCTATAGATGTCAATAAGGTCTAGCTGGTCCATTGTGTCCTTTAAAGTTTGTGTTTCCTTGTTCATTTTCTGTTTAGTTGATCTATCCATAGTTGTGAGTGGGGTATTAAAGTCTCCTACTATTATTGTGTTACTATTAATTTCCTCTTTCATACTCGTTAGTGTTTGCCTTACATATTGCGGTGCTCCTATGTTGGGTGCATATATATTTATAATTGTTATATCTTCTTCTTGGATTGATCCTTTGATCATTATGTAGTGTCCATCTTTGTCTCTTTTCACAGCCTTTATTTGAAAGTCTATTTTATCTGATATGAGTATTGCGACTCCTGCTTTCTTTTGGTCTCCGTTTGCGTGGAATATTTTTTTCCAGCCCTTCACTTTTAGTCTGTATGTGTCCCTTGCTTTGAGGTGGGTCTCTTGTAGACAGCATATATAGGGGTCTTGCTTTTGTATCCATTCAGCCAGCCTTTGTCTTTTGGTTGGGGCATCAACCCATTTACATTTAAGGTAATTATTGATAGGTATGGTCCCGTTGCCATTTATTTTGTTGTTTGGGGTTCACGTTTACACCACCTTTCTGTGTTTCCTGTCTAGAGAAGATCCTTTAGTATTTGTTGAAGAGCTGGTTTGGTGGTGCTGAATTCTCTCAGCTTTTGCTTGTCTGTAAAGCTTTTGAGTTCTCCTTCATATCTGAATGAGATCCTTGCTGGGTAGAGTAATCTAGGTTGTAGGTTATTCTCTTTCATTACTTTAAGTATGTCCTGCCATTCCCTTCTGGCCTGAAGGGTTTCTATTGATAGATCAGCTGTTATCCTTATGGGAATCCCTTTGTGTGTTATTTGTTGTTTCTCCCTTGCTGCTTTTAATATTTGTTCTTTGTGTTTGATCTTTGTTAATTTGATTAATATGTGTCTTGGGGTGTTTTGCCTTGGGTTTATCCTGTTTGGGACTCTCTGGGTTTCTTGGACTTGGGTGGCTACTTCCTTCCCCATTTTCGGGAAGTTTTCAGCTATTATCTCCTCGAGTATCTTCTCATGGCCTTTCTTTTTGTCTTCTTCTTCTGGGACTCCTATGATTCGAATGTTGGGGCGTTTCACATTGTCCCAGAGGTCCCTGAGGTTGTCCTCATTTCTTTTGATTCTTTTTTCTTTTTTCCTCTCTGCTTCATTTATTTCCACCATTTTATCTTCTAACTCACTTATCCTATCTTCTGTCTCTGTTATTCTACTCATGGTTCCCTCCAGAGTGTTTTTTGATCTCATTTATTTCATTATTAATTTGTAATTGACTTTTTTTTTTTTTCTTCTAGGTCCTTGTTAAACCTTTCTTGCATCTTCTCAATCTTTGTCTCCAGGCTATTTATTTGTAACTCCATTTTGTTTTCAAGATTTTGGATCATTTTTATTATCATTATTCTAAATTCTTTTTCAGGTAGATTCCCTATTTCCTCCTCTTTTGTTTGACTTGGTGGGCTTTTTTCATGTTCCTTTAGCTGTTGGGTATTTCTCTGCCTTTTCATCTTGTTTAGATTGCTGTGTCTGGAGTGGGCTTTCTATATTCTTGTGGTCTGTGGTTCCTTTTTATTGTGGAGGTTTCACCCAGTGGGTGGGGTTGGACGATTGGTTTGTCAAGTTTTCCTGGTTAGGGAAGCTTGTGTCAGCGTTCTGGTGCGTGGAATTGGATTTCTTCTCTCTGGAGTGCAGTGGAGTGTCCAGTAATGAGTTTTGCGATGGGTCTTTGTGTTAGGTGTGACTTTGGACAGCCTGTATGTTGACACTCAGGTCTATGTTCCTGCGTTGCTAAAGAATTTGTGTGGTATGTCTTGTACTAGAGCTTATTGGCTCTTGGGTGGTGGTTGGTTTTAGTGTAGGTATGGAGGCTTTTGGATGGTCTCTTATTCCTTAATGTTCCATGTAGTCAGGAGTTTTCTGGTTTTCTCAGGTTTTGGGCTTAAGTCTCCTGCCTCTGGATTTCAGTTTTATTCTTCCAATTGTCTCAAGACTTCTCCAACTATACAGCACTGATAATAAAACTTCTAGGTTAATGGTGAAAAGATTCTCCACTGTGAGAGACAACCAGAGAGATTCACAGAGTTACATGAAGAATAGGAGAGGGAGGAAGGAGATAGAGGTAAGCAGGAGGAGAAAAAGGGGACTCAAGAGGAGAGAGAGACAGATCTACACAGTTATCTGTTCCCAAAGTGTTCTCTGTAGCCCAGACACCCACAAAGATTCACAGAATTGGACTGGGAAGAGAAGGGGAAAGGAGGAAATAGAGGTGTTCTGAGGTAGAAATCAGAGAGTCAAAAGTGGGAGAGTAATCACCACACTCCTAAATAGAAATGGGAACTGAATATTGGTTTCTTAAATGTCCAAAATTTATATCACATACTGAAAAACAAAGATTAAAAATCTAGTGTAGAGGTTAGACTCTTTGAAATACAATATTTAAAAACAAAAACAAAAACACACAAAAAAATTAGAAAAGTATATGAAGTTTGGTTTAAAAATAGGGTTTCTCTCTCTCTCTTTTTTTTTTTTTTTGGCAAGGTTATAGTGAAATGAAAATGAAAATGAAGGAATAATAGAGGAGTATTAGAGGACTTTAAAAGGAAATAGAAGAGAAAAACAAGAAAAAGAAAAAAAAAAATTTTTTTTTCTAATTAAAAAAAATATCGTAAAATATATGAAAATGAAAGTTGAGGAGTAATGGGGGAGTAATAGGGAATTTTAAAAGAAAAAAAAAGAAAAATAAAAAAAATATAAAAAAGGAAAGAAAAAAAAAAATTTTTTTTTTCCTGATTAAAAAAAAATCGTAAAAAAATATATATATGAACGTGTAAGTTGAGGAGTAATGGGGGAGTAATAGGGAATTTTAAAAGAAAATAAAAGAGAAAAAAAAAAAAAAAAAAAAAAAAAAATAAAGAAAAAAAAAAAAAAAATTTTCCTTTCTAATTAAAAAAATCATATAACTATATGAAAATGAAAGTTAAGGAGTAATAGGGGAGTAATAGGGAATTTTAAAAGATAATAAAAGCGAAAAAAATAAAAACTAAAAAAAAAAGAAAGAAAAAAAAATTTTTTTTCTTGTAAATTAAAAAAAAAAAAAAAAAAAAAAAATATATATCTAGGAATTCCTCTGGAGTTGTTGCGGTCAGTGTAGGTTCAGTTCAATTTCAGATAGCTCCTCTTTCCAGCTTACACTTCTAGATATCTATAGGCCCCTTCCGGTGTAGTCGGTGTTACCTTCAGGGATTTTAGTCTGTTGCACCGGTCCTTTCTGAAGCGGTTCCCTTTGTTTGTTTTGGCTTCTCTTCGGTGTCTAATTTCCGCCCTGACACAGGCGGGCGGAGGTGATCTCTTATTTAGGTTCGCTAGTTCAGTTCAGTCCTGCTACGGGGAGGGCGGGGCGCTGCAGACAGATACCGCTCTGTGTGGCTAGCACTCACCGTGTTCCGGTCACACTGGGTTTGCCCCGCTCACGGGTGTCAGTGCTTTCCCGTCTACACTGCTCAGGCTCCCGGCTGCTCTATATGGAGCGGGCCCTGCGTTGAGTGCGGTTCCGTTTTCGGTACTCCACAAAAGCGCAGGATTCGGTTGCGCCTGCGTTTTGTGCCTTTCCCTGGCCTGAGCGGTTCAGGCAGCCAGAGGCTTGGGCGCACTCTCCACGGTACGGCGCGCTTTTCCCTCCGCGGCCCAGCGCGCGCCGCCAGTCGGGTCTCAGGAAGTCTTTAGATAGGAACCGGGGCCTGTTTGCAGTGTGGGAGGGGGTGGCTTCTCAGGGGCTGAGTTTGCCCTTATTCCCCTTCCCCCTGCCTCCTACCTCCAGCGGGGATGGGCCGGCTCTTTTCAGGACTTTCTCAGTCCCTTTGTTTTGCGAACCGCAGGCAGTGTGTTCCGGCCGGTTAATTTTGTCCCACCGTTTAAAGAAGCTCCCTCCGATTGCTCTCAGGGTCTTCAGGCCGGTCCTTACCCTAAGCAATGCCGCCCCGCTCCTCTCCGTTTTCGCCCCCGCTTGTTGCTGGTGGGTGCGGGCGTCTGGGGTACTTTTCTGCTGGGAGTTGCTTTTAGGCACGTAATCTGTGGGCCTTGTTTAATTTTTCCTCCCAGTTAGATTGCCGAAAACTTCCCCCAGTCCCGCCAGTGCGAGGGTTTCCTGGTGATTGGAAACTTCCTCTATTAAGACTCCCTTCCCGGGACGGGTGACCGTCCGTAGCTCTTTTGTCTCCCTTTTTATCTTTTAAATTTTGTCCTACCTCCCTTTGAAGACAATGGGCTGCTTTTCTGGGCGCCTGATGTCCTCTGCTAGCGATCTGAAGTTGTTTTGTGAGATTTGCTCAGCGTTCAAATGTTCTTTCGATGAATTTGTAGGAGAGAAAGTGGTCTCTCCGTCCTATTCCTCCGCCATCTTGGCTCCTCCCCCTGAGGAAACCAGAAGCATTGCTCCCAATACCGAGAGGGGATCTTTTTATCCCTACAACTACTCCCTCTCTCCTGCCAAGCCCAGCTGGAGTCATTCTGCCTCACCATATAGACACGCACGTGTCCCCAAATTGCCAACTCTGGATACAGGCCCCTTTCTGGAATATATCCATTATTACGCCAGGAAAAGAAACCAATCTGCCCAGTCACCCTGAAAAGGCACAGTTATCTATAGAAAAACTCACTGTATCAGAAAGCCTTCCTGCAATATTTTCTACAACCTTTCAGAAAGGCCCAGACCTCATTTACAGAGCAAATGACCCACTCATTCACATCGGTCAAGGACACTGCCTTCAGGACTTCCGGCTCCGTCACTCTCCTTGTGAAAACTCAAGAACATCATTCAGAAGTTACTACTTTGTTGTTGTTTTTCAGTCTCTAGGTCTTGTCTGACTCTCTGAATCTTCATGATTGTAGCACACCAGGCTCCTCTGTCCTTCACTGTTTCCCAGAATTTGCTCAAATTCATGTCTGTTGAGTTGAAGATGCTATCTAAGCATCTCACCTTTTGTCACCCCTTCTCCTCCTGCACTTAATCTTTCTCAGCTTCAGGGTCTTTTCCAATGAGTTGGCTCTTTGTATCAGGTGGACAAAATATTGGATCTCCAGCTTCAGCATCAGTCCTTCCAATGAATATTCGGGGTTGATTTCCTTTCAGATTGACTTATTTGATCTCCTTGCAGTCCAAGGGAGACTCAAGAATCTTTTTCCAGCACCACAATTTGAAAACATCAGTTCTTCGGTGCTCAGTCTTCTTTATGGTCCAACTCTCACACATCGTTACATGACTACTGGAAAAGCCACAGCACTGACTATACAGACTTTGTCAGCAAAATGATGTTTCTGCTTTTTAATACACTGTCTGTGTTTATCATAGCTTTCTTTCCAAGGAAAGGTGTCTTTTAATTTAATGGCTGCAGCCGCCATGTGCAGTGATTCTGGAGTCCAAGAAAATAAAATCTGTCACAGTTTATACTTTCTCCCTTCTATCTGCCATGAAGTGATGGGACCCATATGGCATGATCTTGGCAAAAATTACCATCAATACTGCTCAAAAGCTGAACAATTACCTAAACCCTGTTCTAGTTCTGAAATAAATTTGAGATGATGCTATTAACTATTTCAACCATCAAATAAAAGGATGAGTTGACAACTACTAAATAGAACAGTATAACAAGCACCTGAAAATTGCAATGCAAGTAAAATAAGAATTTGGAAATACAATACCTTGAGGAAAATTTTTTAAAGTTAAAGTCAACAAAACCAGTGAATTATAGCATAGGCCCTAATTAGGTGGTCAGATAAATATTCCCTGAAATTTTTCATAGCAAAAACTACCACATACAAATTTAAAGAAGAACACACAGAGAGGATTTCTTAAGCCAAGAAAATAACAACAAATAAGTCTTAGACAGAGAATGGTGAGAAATGAGTATCCAAAATATTCTACAGAAAATTCCCTTTGTTAACTGACAATCTGAGAAAACATTTTGTAACATGTTGTAAACTAATGGAAAACTGATAGAAAACAGAACATCAAGGCGATGGAATTAAGGCTTCTTTTGCCCCAAACGTTAAACTTCCTATTTTAAACTGGGGTTCGCTGATTAACAATTGCCATGGTGGTTTCAGGTGAACAGTTAGGGAACTCAGCCTGTGAGTCTCTCTGTTTTATAAGTTCACTTTTGTCATTTATTTTTAGATCACACAATAAGGATATTTCCCCTTATTATCATCAAATACTATCATGTATTATTTCCCTTTCTCGGCCGGCTTACTTCACTTATGACAGTCTCTAGGTCCATCCATGTTACTGTCAAAGGCATTATTTTATCACTTTTAATGGTTGAGTAATATTTCACTGTATATATGAAGAGAGTATCAGAGTGTCATATTTGGAATGCATCATTGTGGTCACTAAATTGCCAGTGGTAGCCAGGTCAGGGGGCTGG
>JAJLRB010002776.1:0-12996 GCA_020976825.1 Odocoileus hemionus | reverse complement strand
AGAAAAAAACCCTACTCACAAGGAAGCTGGATTTCCTTTGCAGTGCTTGAATACAGGCTCGTCATTCAGCCTCACAAGGTGAAGGGATTGTCTGTATGCCCTTGTGGATACAATATCCTCGAGAAATGACCTATGTCCCCAGCTCACATTGTCCGACGAATAGCCTCGCATCCCTTTGACAACTCGAGTTGAGCACTTGGATTTCACTGCTTCAAAAGGTGATGACGATGCCTGACTCCCTCTTGACACATTGATAGGATATCCCAATTTTATACCTGTGGTTACTGCGAAAGGGAAGCTGGTCTCCCGCCTTACCTCGGAGAACATGCCTTTTGCCCTGCCAGGCCTCAAAGATGGGATTCCTGACCGTGTCCCTCGTAACTAGACAGGAGTCCTGATGTCACTGAGCAAACACGAGTTTTGAAGGGCCATCCCCGCCGTAACTCGAGAATATACCGCACTCCCCCCGCCGCAACTCCAGAAAAAACTCATGAGACTTATCCCCCTCGAATTGCGACATTAGGCACCATTGCACTGCATTGCATGCAGAGCAATTCCGTGATCCCTATCAAGCATGTAAGGAGACCTCGACTTGCTTCATGCATCTCGAGACAGTCCCCAAGAACACTGTTCCCAAGTTAGCGAGGGACCCCTGATGCTAAACTCAGCATGGCCGTAAGTGTGATATCCATGTTAACCGCCAAATTAAATCGAAATGAGGCCCTGCTTCACATGCATGACTCCGTGCCAGTTCCATTTCCCCTCAAACACAACCCAGAGGCTTTATCTTCATCTTAGGCAACTCCAAAGGATCCCCCGAGAACACCGTCCCAAGTCTGGAGGAACATTCAAATCAGCACAGCAACTCGAGGAATGCTCCGTGTACCACAATCGCCTCGAGAAGAGAGCTATTTCCTTGGCAGAGACTCAAGACATATGCCAACTTTCCACAAATACCTCAAGTGGAGGATTTCTTTCAGCAAGAGGTGTGGGAGGGACCCTGAGTTTGCTGCCTCAAATGGAATATTTCACTTTAAAATCCCTGATCGAAAGGAGGCCCGATTTCCTTGCAGTGGCTTGAAAAACAGGCCCCGTCTTTCATCTCACAAATGAAAGGATTTGCTAATTTCCCCGTGGGACCCTAGAGAAAGCCCCAGGGCCCCCGCCTCCTTTCGACGGAATTCCTCACATCCCTTTGACACCTCGAGAGGCATGCGGATTTCACTGCTTCAAAAGGTGACGATACCTGACTACTTTTTGGACACTGATAGGAAAACCCAATATCGCTCAGGCTCCTGGAAAGGGGCCATGGGTTCCGCTTCACCTCTAGAAGCGTCCCCCTTTTGCCCTGCAAGGCCTCGAATTGAATTCCTGAGGTGTTTCCCCCGTACTTAACAGAAAGTCCTGAAAGTCGCTGAACAAACAAGAATTTTGTAGGGGCCATTACCCGTAACTCGAGAATATAAAGCAGGGCCAAACCCCCACTCGAGAAAAAACTATGAATTCCCTTTCGATGCAAGGGGAGGCCCTTTCCACTGCATGGCATTCAGGAAACAATTCCCTTTTATCCCCATCAAACATGTAAAACCTCGACTTGTTTGATGGATCTCGAGACAGTCCCCAAGAACACTGTCTCAAGTCTAGAGGGACCCTGAAGTCACCCCAGCAACGCGAAATGAGCTCCATGTAACCTCAAATCAACACGAGATGAGGCACGATTCATGCACTGACACCAGAGACACCCCCCGTTCCCCATCAACATACCAGTGGCTTGTTTTTTTTTACCAACTCCAGAGATTCCCGGGAAAACCTCCCATTTTAGAGGAACCCCCAAATTTCACAGAAATTTGAGAATCCCTTTTTGGGTACACAATTTCTGGGGAATGAGAGCTGATTCCCTTGCTTAGCCCAAGTTAGCCAATTTTTTTCACAAGCACCACAAAAAGGTTTCTCTCACAAAGTTATGTGGGGGGGAAAAACTGAGTTTGCTGCCTCAAGGGAATATACACCAGAACCCCCTGACTCGAAAGCAGGCCCCGGACTTCTTGAGTGGCTTGAATTAGCCTGTCTTTCTTTCACAAGATGAAGGGATCCTGAATCCCCTTTTGGGGGACCAAGAAAAGCCATGGGTCCCCGCCTCTTTTTACAATGACTACATCAATTTTGACCCTCAATAGGAACGCGGATTTTTCACTGCTTCAAAAGATGCGATGCCTGACCCTTTTAACATTGACGGAAATCCAAATCCCGTGGTACGAAAGGGGGGCCCCGGGGCCCCCTGCCTCACCTTCGGAAAGGGTAACCCTTTTGCCCTGTCAGGCCAAAAAGAGTTTCCCCTGACTTGCCCCCCCTCTTAAGTAGACAGGAGTCCTGACGTCCCTGAACAAAACAAGATTTTAAAGGGGGCATCCCCCCCCGTAACTCGAGAACATACACAGGCCCCCCCCCCCAAAAACGGAATAAAAAATGAACTTCCCCCGAAGCAAAATGGGGGGCCCCCTTCCCCTGCATTGATGCAAGCAATTCCGTGCCCCCATTAAACATGTAAGGAGCTGGGACTTGCTTTGGAGGGAAATCTCAAGACAGACCCCAAAACACTGTCACAAGTCTAGCGGCCCCGAGGACATACCAGCAAAGGAAGCACCCCCCTTGTATCCCAAATCAATCTACATGGGGCCCCCGATTCCCCTCATTGACTCCAAAATTCCCCCGTTCCCCAAAATACAAGACCAGCGGTTTTATTTCCCCTTGAGGCAACTTCAGAGAAAACTGAAAAAACACCGTCCCAACTAGAGGAGACCAAATTTTCAGCAGCAACTCGAGGAAATGTTCCGGTACCCCAAATGTTAGAAAGAGAGGGGATTCCCTGCTGAGTTTAAAGAGTATGCAAATTTTTCCCAAAAGCCCCACAACAGGGGGGATTTCTTCAGCAATATTTTTATGTGGGAGGGACCCTGAGTTTGTTGCCTCAAAGGGGAAAATATATCCCCGAGAAGACCTGACCGAAAGCAGGCCGGAAATTTCCCTTGCGTGGCTTGAATACAGGCCCCCCCCTTTTTCATCTCACAATAAAAAGGGGATGTTGAATCCCCTGAGGAGACAATAGAGAAAGCCCTTTTTTCCCCTCCCTTTTTTCGAGGAACCCTTTCCCCCAAACCCCTTTGCCCAACCTCGGGAGCACGCGGAGTTTCACTGTTTCCCAAAAGATGGTTTGCCTGACTCCTCTCGAATTTTGTTTGGAAATTTCCAATACCCCTGTGGTTTTGGGGGAAAGGGAAACCCGGGGTTTTCCAGCCTCCCTTTGGGGAAACGTACCTTTCCCCTGCCAAGCCTCGAAAGTTTTCCTAAAGGTGCCCCCCGGTTTAACTAAAAGGGAAAAACCCTTACGCCCCGGTACAAAACACGAGTTTTGAAGGGCCTTTCAACCCTAATCGGGGAATATCCCCCAGGTCCCCGCCCCCAACTCAAAAAAAACCAGGAAAAATTCCCCCGTGAAGCGAGATGGAGGCCCGATTCCCCTGCATTGCATCGGGGCCTTTTCAGGATCGCCATCAAAAAATGAAAGGACCCTCGACTTGCTTGAGGGTTCTCAATACAGCCCCAAAAACCACTGTTCAAAAAGTCTAGAGGGGCCCTGAGGTACACCAAAAAACAAAAGGAGCTCTTTTTCCCCCAAATAAAATGGGAGATAAAACCCAAATTCCCCTGCTTTGACCCCCGAGGCCCCCCCCGTTTCCATCAGCAGGGACCTTTTGGCTTGTTTTCCCCTTTAGGCAACTCCAAAAATTTCCCCGGGAAAAACCCATCCCAAGTCTAGGGGAAGCCGAAGTTCGCATAGAAAAATCGGGGAAAAATTGTCTTTTGTCCCCCAAATCGTCTCGAGTTTGAGAGCAGTTTTCCCTGGCTTAGTTTCAACCCTTTTATGCAAATTTTCCCACAAGCATCTCAAGAGGAGGCTTCTCTCGAATTAGTTGGTGGGAGGGCCCTAAGATTGCTTCCTAAAGTGGAATAAAAACGAAAAGGGGCCCTTTGATCGAACGAAGGCCCTTTTCCTTTCTGTGGCTTGAATACTGGCTGTCTTTCATCTCACAAGATGAAAAGGGTGTCTGAATTTCCCCCGTGGAGACCCTAGCAAAATTCCTAGTTCCCCCCTCATTTCAATGGAATGCCTCATATCCCTTTGGGCACCTCGAGGGCCGGCAGTTCACTGCTTAAAAGGTGACGATGTCTGACTTCCCCTTTTAAAAATTGATAGGAAACCGAATATTTCCCCGTGGTATGGAAAGGGGGGGGGTTTTCCGCCTCACCTCGAGAAGCGTCACTTTGGCCCTGACAGGTGTCGAAAAAGGGTTTTGAGGTTTTCCCAATTTAATAGTAGGAGTCCCGGGGGGTCGTGAAAAAAACATGAGTTTTGAAGGACCTTCCCGCAGTAACTCGGAATTTACCCCAAGTCCCCCCCGCAACTCCAGGAAAAAAACAGGGGAAATTATCCCCCCGAAAACGACATTAGGCACCATTGCACTGCTTGGGAATTTCAGGAAACAATTCCTGATCCTATCAAGCATGTAAAGGGACTCGACCCTTTCTTCATGATCTCGTGGCAGTCCCCCCAAAAACCCCCTGTCACAAGGGCAGAGGGTTCTGAGGGTTACCCCTGCAACACCCAAAAGGTGTTCCATGTACCCCCAAAACAATGGAAAAAGAGGCCCCATTTCCCTTTCATTTAATTCCCGGCCAGCCCCTTTTTCCCTTTATTTTCCGGGCCAGGGTTGACTTCCTTAGGCAAAACCCCGAGTTCCCGGGGAACTCCGGCCAAATTTGGGGAACTGCAAATCAGCCAAACAAATCGAGGAATGCTCCCTTTTACCAAAAATGTCTGGAGGAAGGGGAAACTTGATTTCCCCCGGCAGAGGGCACAAGAAAAATGAACTTTACAAATCCCCCAAGGGAGGGTTCTTTCCCGCAAGAAAGGTTTTTTGGGAGGGGCCCGAGTTTGCTGCCTCAAATGGAATATTTCACTGAAAATCCTGATTTGAAAGGGGGGGCCAGATTTCCGCCAAAATGGTTGTATACAGGCTCGTCTTTCCCTTCCCAAAAGAAGGGAAAAAGGGAATCCCCCGTGGAAACCCTAGAGGGAAAACCCCAAATTTCCCCGTTCAGTTCGACGGGGAAAGAATACACTCTTTGAACCTCCAGAGTCAAGCGGGTCAAAGCTTCAAAAATTGTGTTGCCTGCTCTTCTTTTAACATTGATAGTTTCCCCAAAAAACTGTGACTACTGCAAAGGGACCCTGGGGGTTCCCCCCTCACATTGAGGGAAACTTTCCCTTTTTTTTCTGCCAAGCCCCGAAGAGATTCCTGAGGGGTCCCCCCGTTTAAAGCAGGAAATCCTGATGTCGCTGGAAAAACACGAGTTTTTTTTTAGGGGCCCTCCCCCCCGTAACTCGAGAAAATACCCCCGGGCCGCCGAACTGGGGAAAAACCTTTAGGGCCTTCCCCCCCGAAACGAAATGAGGCCCCATTCCCCTGCATTGATGCAGGGCAAATTTCCCTGATCCCCATCAAAATGAAAAGGAAACCTCGTCTTGGGTTGGGTTGATCTGGAGACATTCCCAAAAAAACACTGTTCAAAATCAAAAGTGACCCTGGGTCACCCCAAACAAAACGAAAAAAGCCACCCAGGCAACACGAAAGAGCTCAATATACACCAAATCAACTTGAGATGAGGCCCGATTCCCCTGGCATTGACCCCAAAAGCCATCCTCCATTTCCCATCAAGCATGACCATTTGGCTTGACTTTCTTTAGGCAACTCCAGAGATTAACCAAGGACACCGTCCCAAGTCTGGGGAGCACCAAGTTCAGCAGACCCAAGGGACGAGGAATGTTCCGTGTACCCGAATCGTCTCGAGATGAGAGCTGATTTCCTGGTGGGATTCAAGACATATGCAAACTTTCCAAAAGCCCCCAAGAGGAGGCTTCTCTCAGCAATGGGTATGTGGGAGGGACCTGAGTTTGCTGCCTCAAGTGGAATATACACCGAGAAACTCTGACTTAAATCAGGCCAGATTTTCTAACAGTGCTTGAATACAGGATCGTTTTTCATTGACAAGATTGAAGATTTGTCTAAATACCGTGTGGAGACCCTAGAGAAAGCCTACGTCCCCGCCTCATTTCGACAAATCCCTGACATACTTTGAACCTCGAGAAGCGGGCGGAGTTTAATGCTTCAAAAGGTGACGATGCTGACCCCTCTTGAACATTGATAGGAATCCGAAAACCCCTGTGGCTACTGGAAAGGGACCCTGGGTCTCCCCGCCTCACCTCGAGAAGCGTCACTTTGGCCCTGATAGGTGTCAAAGAGGTTCCTGAGGTGTCCTCGTAACTAGTCAGGAAGTCCTGACGTCGCTGAACAAATATGAGTTTTGAAGGGCCATACCGACGTAACTAGGGGAATATACCCAGGTCCCCGCCGCAACTCGAGAAAAATCATGAGACTTCCCCTCGAAGCGGATGAGGCCCGTTTCCCCCTAAAATTGCTTGGAGAGCAGTTTCGTGATCCTCATCAAAAATGTAATGAGTGTCGACTTGCTTGATGGGTCTCGAGACAGTCACCAAGAACACTGTCACAAATCTAGAGAGATCGTGAGGTCACACCTGCAAGGCGAAGGAGCTCCATGCACACCAGAAAAGCTCGAGATGAGGCCCAATTCTGCTGAATTGGCTCCAAAGCCAATCCGCCATTCCAATCAAACACGAACAGTGGCTTGACTTCCTTTAGGAACTCCAGAGGGTTTCCTGAGAACACAATTCCATTTCTAGAGGAACACCAATTTCAGCACAGCAACTCGAGGAAATGCTCCGTGTACCCCAGATCGTCTCGAGATAGGAGCTGATTCCTGGCTTAGACTCAAGACATATGCCCAAATTTTCAAAATTACTCAAGTGGAGGATTCTCTCAGCAATAGTTATGTTGGGAGGGAACCTGAGATTGCTGCCTCAATTAAAATATATACCGAGAAGCCCTGACTCGAAAGCAGGCCGGATTTCCCTTGCAGTGGCTTGAATACAGGCTCCTCTTTCATCTCAGAAGATGAAGGGATGTCTGAATTCCCTATGGAGCACTACAGTAAGTCCTAGGTCCCCCCCCTCATTTCGACGGAATGCCTCACATCCCTTTGACACCACGAGAGGCACGAGGAGTTCACTGCTTCAAAAGGTGATGGAGCCCGGGTCCTCTCGAATGTTGATAGGAATCCCATATCCTGTGGCTACTGGAAAGGGAAGTGGGTCTCCCGGCTCACTTCGAGAAATGTCCTTTTTGCCCCGACAAGCCCCGAAGAGATTCCTAAGATGTCCCCGTAACAGACAGGAGCCCTGAGTCATGAAAAACCGATTTTGAAGGGCCACCCCCCGTAACTCGAAAATTCCCCCAAAGTCCCCCCCCAACTCCGAAAAACCTTTGAGACTTATCCCTCGAAGCGCATAGGCCCCTTTTTCACGCTTTTGCATGCGGCAATTCCGGATCCCTATAAGCATTAAGGAGATCGACTTGTTCATGCACCGAGACAGTCCCAAGAACACTTTTCAAAAGTCAGGGGACCCTGGGGTCCCCTCTGCAACACAAAGGGTTTTCCTTTGTCCCCCAATCAATTAAAAAATGACCCCATTCCATATGAATTCAGGCCCCCCCCTTTCCCCCTATACACACCAGGGCTTGATTCCCTTTGGGCAACCCAAGATTCCCCCCGAAAAACCCCGTCCAAAGTCGGAGGAACATGAATTTAGCACGCAACTCGAAAAAATCTCCGTGTACCAAAAAATCGTTCGAGAAGAAGTGTTCCTGGCAGAGACTCAAGACATATGCCAACTTAAAAATACCTCAGGGATTTTTTCAGCAAGGGTGTGTGGGGGGGCCCGAGTTTGCTGCCCCCAAATGGAAAAACACTAAAATCCCTGACTCAAAAGGAGGAGATTTCCTTGCGGGGCTTGATACAGGCTGTTTTCATTAAAATAAGGGTGGCTGAATCCCTGTGGGCCCCTAGAAAAACCCCTGGGTCCCCCTCATTTCAAAGGGAAATTTCCTACATCCCTTTGACCCCTTTAAGGCATGCGGTTTCACTGCTTCAAAAGTGACGTCCTGACTTTTTTGGCATGATAGACCCCCAATATCGCTCACCCTGAAAGGGGCCAGGGGTCTCCCCCCTTTCACTCTGAAGGCCCTTTTTTGCCCGGAAACCTCGAATTGTTTCCCTGGGGTGTCCCTGTAACTAGACAGGAGTCCTGATTCGCTGAACAAACAAAAATTTTTAAAGGTCCATACCCCCTAACTCGAGAAAAAAAGCAGGTCCAACCCCCACTCGAGAAAAACAAAGCTTCCCTTTCGTGCAAGGTGGGGGCCTTTTTCCACTGATGGCATTAAAAGGAATTTCCTTACCCCCCATAAAAACATTAAAAGCCCGACTTTTTTGATGGATCCGAGACGTCCCCAAGAACACTTCACAAGTCTAGGGGGCCCCCTAAAGTCACCCCACAACCGAATGAGCCCAGTACCTCAAATCAACAAGATGAGGCAGTTTTCTGCACTGACCCCAGAGAACCCCCCGTTCCCATCAAAACGACCAGTGGCTTGCCCTTCCCTTTACCCAACCCCAAGACCCCCGGGAACACCGTACCATTTTAGGGAACCCTTACACAGAAATTCAGGAATGCTCTGGTAACAAAATTGCTCGAGTGAAGGTTTCCCCTGGTTTAGACCAAGAATCCCAAAATTTTCACAAGCACCACAAAAGGGGGCTTCTCTCAGCAATGGGTTTGGGAGGCCCCTGATTTTTGGCTGCCTAAATGGAATATACACCGAAAGCCCTGACCAAAAGCGGGCCCCGACTTCCTTGCAGGGCTTGAATATACCCTCGTCTTTTTCCAAAGATAAAGGGGAACCTAAACCCCCCTGTGTGGCCCGTAAAAAAACCATAGGCCCCCCTCATTTCGACGGAATGACTAAATCAATTGACCCCCTAAATACACGCGGATTTCACCTTAAAAAGGGAACGATGCCTGACCCTTTTGAACTTTGACGGGAAATCCCAATATCCCTGTTACTGCAAAGGGGCCCGGGGTCCTGCCCACTTTAAATTTCCTTTTGCCGTCAGGCCCGAAAAAGATTCCCGACTTGTCCCCTTAAGTAGACAGGAGTCCTGACCACTGAACAAACCGAGTTTTTGAAGGCCATTCCCCCCGTAACTCGAAATATACACAGGGCCCCCCCGCAAAAACCCAGAAAAATCATGAGACTTCCCCCTCGAAGCGAGATGAGGCCACGATTTCCCCTACAATTGTCATGGAGAGCAATTTCGTGATCCACATGTCAAACATATGTGAAGAGGAGCGTGTCGAGACTTTGCTTAAGATGGGTCTCGAGGCAGTAACCCAAGAACAACAGACACAATTGCAAGCAGGCAAAATTCGTGAGGTCACACCAAAGCAAAGGCGAAAAGAGGAGCACCGATGCACACCCAGAAGAGACACGGAGATGAAATTCCCCTAGATTACAAACAACTGAAATGGTCTCCAAATCCATACCAGCAGCCTACTATAGCAGTACGTGCTTACCCCATGACAAACAAGATCCAGAGTCATTGGACTACCTTTAGGCAACTCCAGATATTTTCCCCTGTGAATATCGATTCCATGTTCTAGAGGAACACACCAATTGCAGCCACAGCAACGTCGAGGAAATATGCATCCGTGTAACCACCCAATCACAGCCACTCGATGAATAGGAGCAGATGCCCTGGCATTAGACTCAAGACGTAATGCCACCTTACCACAAGATTCCTGTTCCAGTGGGAGAATTCTCCACTCGAAGAAGAGCATAAAGTATGTGAGGGGGGAAACTGTGATAGCTGCCTTCAATAGAAATATATACCGAGGATAGCCCCTGACTCGAAAAGCAAGGTCCGGAATTCTCTTTGCAGTGGCTATTGAATACCAGGCTCCATCCTAACTCATCTCGACTAAGATGAAGTGATGGTTCCTGAATCCCCTTTGAAGACACTAGAGAAAAGTCCTAGGTACCCAGGCCCTCATTTCGACGGAATGGGGCCTCACATTCCCTTTGACACCAACGAGACGGCACGAGGAGTTCACTGCTTTCAAAAGGTGAATGAAGCCTGACTCCTCTCGGCACATGTGATAGGAAATTCTCCCAATATCCCTGTGGCTTACTGGAAATGGAACGTGGGTCTTCAGCCTGCACAGTCGGGGAGAATGATCCTCTTTTTGCCCTGCCAAAGCATCAAAGAGATACCTAAAGGATAGTCACCTCGTAAATAGACAAGAGTCCTGAACGTCGACGATGAACAAACAGGATGTTTTCAAGGGCAATCCATGCCGTATAGTTTCAATGAATATTCCCCAGGTCCCCCCCCCCCCCCGCCACAACTCGAGAAATACCATGAAGACTTCCCCCTCGAAGCGAGATCACGCCCGATTCCCCTGCATTGCATGCAGAGCAAAATCCGTGATCCCCATAAAACATGTAAGGAGCCTCGAATACTAGCTTTGGATGGATCTCCAATACAATCCCCAAGAACACAGTCCACAAGTCTAGAGGGGGACCCTGAGGTCACACCAGAAACACGAAGGTGCTCCATGTACACCAAAATTAACTCGACATGAAGGCCGATTTCCGCCTGCATTGATTCTAGGGCTCCCCCGTTATCCATCAAACACGATTCATGTGGCTTGACTTCCTTTTGGCAACACCTAGAGATTCCTCGAGAACCACCATCCCAAAGTTCTAGAGGGAAACACCAAGATCAGCACAAGTCAAATTAAGGAAATGCACCGTTGTACCCCCAAATAGACTCGAGAATGAGAAGCCTGACTTCCCTCGCTTAGACTCCAAGAACACATATGCCAACTTTCCACAATCACCTCAACAGGAGGGTGGCTTCTCTCAGCTATATGCATTTATAGGGGACTCCTGAGTTTGCTGCCTCAAGCGGGGAATATATCACTCGAGAAGACCCTGACTCACAAAAGGCAGCTGGGATTTCTTTGGGGGCAGTGGCTTGAATGACTGGGCTAGTCGAATTTCATCTCACAAGATGAGAAGGGATGTCTGTAATGCCCTCGTGGATTCCTCGAGCTGACTATGTCCCTGCCTCATTTCGAGTAATGCCGCACATCCTTTGACAACTCGAGTGGCTCGTGATGGTCACTTGCATATCAAAAAGGTGACGATGTCCTTGACTCCTCTTGATCTTTGATAGGATTCCGCAATATTCCTGTCGGATACTGGCAAGGGAACGCTGGTCTTCCCGCCTCACATCGAGAACATGCCTTTTGCCCTTCCAGCCTCAAAAGATTTTCCTGACGTGTCCCTCCGTAACTAGACAGGAGTCCTATGTCACTGAGCGAAACCACAGACAACAAGAGTTTGGTGAAGGCCATCCCCGCCGTAACTCGAGAATATAACCGCAGGTTCGCCGCAACCTCGAAAAACAATCAGACATCCCCGTCGAAGCGAAATGAGCCCGATTCCCCAGCATTGCATGCAGAGCAATTCCGTGATTCCCCATCAAACATAGAAAGGAGCCTCAACATTGCTTGATTGAACGAGACATTTCCCCAAAGATCACTGTCTCAAGTCTAGTGTGACCTTATGTCGACCCAAGGCAACACGAAGAGCTCACCTAAGCAACACGAAAGAGACTCAATGTACACCAATCAACTCGAGATGCGGACCTATTCCGCTGGACATTAGACCCCAGAGCCCATCCCCCTTTCCCATCAAGCATTACCAGTGGCTTCGTCTTCCTTTAGCCACTCCACAGACTGAACCGAGAAACACACCGTCCCACGTCTAGAGGGAGCACCAAGTTCTGCAGAGCAATGACGAGGAATGTTCCGTGTACCCCAATATCGTCTCGAGATGCAGAGACTGATTCCCTGGCTGAGAATTCAACGACATACTGCAAACTTTTCCACAAAGCCACCTCCAAGAGGAGGCTTCTCTCAGCAGTAGGTATGTGGTGAGGGAAACCTGAGTTTGCCTGCCTCAAGTGGAATATACGAACGAGAAACTCCTGAACTTGAAAATCAAGCCAGAATTCCCTAGCTGTAGCTTGAATACAGGCTCGTCATTCATCTGACAAGATTGAAGGGTTATTGTCTGAAATACCTGTTGAGACCTTAGAGAAAGCCCTACGTTACCCCCAGCTCACATTTCTGACAGAAAATGCTGACATCTCGTTCTCTTTGTCAACCAACCTTCGAGAAGCAGGGCTGAGTTTTTAACTGCTTCAAAAAGTGACGATACCTTACTCCTCACTTTGAACATTGATAGGAATTTTCCAATATCCCTTTTGGTTACTCGAAAGGGAAACGTGGGTCTACCATGCTCCACAATCGCGAGAAATGTCCCCTTTTTACTGCCCTGCCAACCCTCTAAGAGGTTCCTAAGATAGCCCTCTAACTAGACATGAGTCCGACGTCGATGAACAAACACGAGTTTTCAAGGGCAATCCTGCCGTAGTTCAAGAATATTCCCCAGGTGCTCACCACAACTCGAGAAATACCATGAGACTTCCCCCTCGAAGCGAGATCACGCCGATTCCCCCGCATTTCATGCAGAGCAATTCCGTGATCCCCATAAAACATGAAGGAGCCTCGACTTGCTTGATGGATTTTCAATACAATCCCCAAGAACACTGTCACAAGTCTAGAGGGACCTGAGGTCACACCAGAAAAAACGAAGGAGCTCCATGTACCCCAAAATTAAATCGAGATGAAATCGATTCCCCTACATTGATTCTAGAGGCTCCCCCGTTATCCATCAAAAACGATCAGTGGGTTGACTTCTTTTTGCAACTCCAGAGATTCCTCGAGAACCCATCCAAGTCTAGAGGGAAAACCAAGATCAGCACAGGGAACTAAGGAATGCACCGTTACCAAAAAATGAGATGAGAGTGATCCCCCGCTTTTGATCAAAC
>JAJLRB010002775.1:0-12998 GCA_020976825.1 Odocoileus hemionus | reverse complement strand
GGCAGACATCAACCCATCATCAGACATCGCATCAAGTGTATCTGTGTGTCATTTTCCCCCACCCACATACTCTCCCGTGGTTATCACAACCACTTTTGTTGACCTTCTCACCCACTACATGTGTGACATCAACATGCACTGTAAATAACATCTCATCCACTGCTTTTGTGCATCTACATTACTGGCCTTTATGACAGCACAAACTCTATTTAAGAATCCACATCCAGTATGCAGGGCAACATATACACTATATACCTGTGACATCACAGCCAGTAATCTGAAGTCATCAAACCCTTTACTTGTATTGACGATTCACACCCAACTCACTCTTTGTATGACTTCACACTTGGCATATGTAAACATCTATTGCACCTATAGAGAATATCACATCCTCACATATGAACATCAAACCACCATTTTTAAGACATCACACACAGTATAAATTATGACATCGTATCCACGGTATCTTTTGTAATCACTATCACTGTATTGATGATCATCATACCATCTGTATTTATGAGATCTCATCGAGTATGTATGACGACATCATATCCATTGTAGATATAAAACATCATATTCACTCTATTTGTAGCATTCGCAGAAAACTGTATCTGTGTCTCACACACTCTTTCCATATCACTAAGCCTTGGTTATGATATGACATCACAACAACTAAATGTGTTTTGACATCTTATTACACTATATAAAGCATCACATCCTCATTTTATGAGACATCACACCACATTAACTTTTGACAGCAAAATGCACTGTACTCATGATATCACTCCCACTATCTCACAATGCATCCACTGTATCTGTGTCATCACAACCACTCTACTGATATCTCTGACAACTGTATATATGACGTCACACCCAGTTTATGTATGGCCATAGCTTATGCACTATACATAACATCACATCCACTCTATGTGATTTCACTCCATTGTAGTCATTGAGCATTACATTACATCCACTGAATTCATGATATCACACACACTATAATATGCGCCATCACACACAAGGACAACACGATGTTACATCTGCCATCTCATCCCACTATATTCTGACACTGCATCCATTGTATCTGGGTCATCAAACCAGTGTATCAATGACACCACATCCACTCTCTGGATCACATCACACACACTATACGTATGACATCAGATTCATGTATGCATTACATGGCAAGAACTCTATGACATCAGACCCCTATATGTATGACATCACATCCAGTATATTTATGACATCATATCCAATATATATGATATCACACACACTGCTTTCATGACAACACAACGGCTATTCACTGACATCACACACACTATATTTGACATCACACCCACTCTATGATGTTGTCGTCACACCCCCGCTGAATCGATGACATCACAACAAGTATGGAAGTCTTCACACTTGGCATACGTATGACACCCATACACATTCTACAAGAAATCACATTCACAATTTATGACATCAATGCTCAGTATTTATGACATCAATCCACCACTGCATTCATGATATCAGATCTCCTATATATGACATGACATCCATCGTGTCAAATGACATCGCACCTATCCCTACACCTATGATATCACACCCACCTATGTGAGTCATCACACCAATGTATCTTCTTTTTATCAAAACCAGTGTACGTATGTCATCACAGGCACTATATCTTGTGACATCATAAGCACTGCATATGACATCACATCCACTCTTTATGACGTCACGCCACTTTATTTATGACATCACGTCCACTCTTATCTATCCTCACGTCACACTGTATACGTGTCATCACACTCACCCAAACGATGATGTCACCGCCAATATATGTATGATATCACATCCAGTATACGTGTGACATCATATCCACTATATTTACCCCATGATACACACTATGTATATGACATCACAACACTGTTTTTTTTATGACACCACACTCGGAGGCATATGTGTGACATTCATTTGCACTACAGAAGACTGTCTCACATATGCTCTATTATAGCACACCACAGTATTTTTGATATCACATCCACTTCAGGCATGACATCACACCCACTGTATCCTTGTCATGACAATTTCTTCACTGATATCACACCACTTTTTTTATGCCATCAAACCAACAATATGCGTGACATAATATGCAATATATATAACATCACACCACACCTTGAGTCTTCAGACTACTGTACTTATGACTTCACAACCACTATATATGAAACTACATCCAGTATATAGGGCAACATATACACTACACATGTGACATCACAGCCACTAATCTGTGTCATCACAACGACTGTATTGACAACATCACACCCACTCGTTGTATTACATCACACTCGCCATATATATAGGCAAACTTGGCACTAAGACACACAACATCACATCCTCACTTTATGACATTAAAAACCACCGGTTTATGGCATCACGAGACGGTATTCATGACATCACATCATCCACTCTATTCATGAAATCACACGCACTGTATATGGCATCACATACACTATACTTGTGACATCACAGCCACTGTATCTATAACAACACACCTACGATGTTTATGACATCATACTCAGTGTAGATGACATTTCACATGGTGTATGAATGACAAACCATCCACTGTATCTGACATCACACCTACTGTATCTGTGTAATCACACCAACTTGATTGACGGTATGAAACCCTATGTATGTATGAAATCACACCCACAGCATGTAGGACACAATAGGCGCTGTATATGACATTACATGCACTCTTGATGACATCATATCGGTGTTTGTAAGCCATGGCAACAACTATGTTTATGACATCATATCCACTATATATGATCTCACCCACGTTGTGTAGATGACAACACAAATTCTGTATCTGACTTGAAACCCATTCTCTCTGACACCACACCCACTGTATATGTCATCACAACCAGTCTGCGAAGACATCCCTCCAACTATGGAAGACATCACAGGTGGCATATGTATGCCATCTTATGCACTATACATGACATCATATCCACACTTTATGACAACAATCCTTAGTATTTTATGACATCACATGCACTCGACTCATGACATCACACGCACTACATATGACATGTCGTCTACTGTGTGTGACAGCACATTCACTATATGTGTGACTTCTCACAATGACTGTTTCGATGACACATCACACACGCTACGTTTATGACATATCTACTTTATATGGCATCAAACACAGTGTTATGACAATTCACCCATTGCGTGCCTCACAGCCACTATGTCTAATATCACACCACTGTATCTGTGTCATCAGACTGAATGTATCAATTTCATCAATCCCAGTGTGTGTATGACATCATCTCCACTAAATATATGAAATCATATGTGATACATGTGACATCACATCCACACTTTTTGACATCACACCACCTTATGACATCACGTCCACTATACATGTCATCACTCCACTATATGTGACCTCACGTCCACTGTATCTGTGTCATCACACCACCCAATCGATGGTATCTCAGCCAATATATGTATGATATCACATTCAGTATACGTGTGACCTCCTATCCACTAAATTTGTGACATGATACCCACTATGTATGACATCACAATCCTCGGTGTTTGTGACACCACACTCGGCATATGTATGACATCATTTGCACTATAGATGACATCACATCCGCTCTATCACAGCAAACCACATATTTTATGATGTCACATCCACTTCAGGCATGACATCATACTCACTCTATCAGACATCGCACCAAGTGTATCTTTGTCATCACATACTCTCCGTGGATATCACAACCACTTTTGTATGACATCACACCCACTACATGTGTGACATCATATGCACTGTAATAACATCACATCCACTGCTTTTGTCATCACAGTACTGTACTGGCCTTATGACAGCACAAACTCTATTTATGAAACCACATCCAGTATGCAGGGCAACATATACACTATACATGTGACATCACAGCCAGTAATTCTGAGTCATCACACCCACTGTATTGACAATGTCACACCCACTCTCTTTGTATGACTTCACACTTGGCATATGTATAACATCTATTGCACTATAGAAGAAATCACATCCTCACATTATGACATCAAACCACCATTTTTTTAAGACATCACACACAGTATATTTGACATCGTATCCACGGTATCTTTGTCATCACATCCACTGTATTGATGATATCATACCATCTGTATTTATGAGCTCTCATCGAGTATGTATGACGACATCATATCCATTGTATAAAATCATCATATTCACTCTATTTGTAGCATCGCAGAAACTGTATCTGTGTCTCACACACACACTCTTTCCATATCACAACCTTGGTATGTATGACATCACACCAACTATATGTTTAACATCTTATACACTATATAAAGCATCACATCCACATTTTATGACATCACAACCACATTACTTTTGACAGCAAATGCACTGTACTCATGATATCACTCCCACTATCTCACAATGCATCCACTGTATCTGTGTCATCACAACCACTCTATTGATGATCTCTGGACAACTGTATATATGACGTCACACCCAGTTTATGTATGGCATCTTATGCACTATACATAACGTCACATCCACTCTTTATGATTTCACACCATTGTAGTCATCACATTACATCCACTGAATTCATGATATCACACACACTATATATGCCATCACACACAAGACAACACGATGTTATATATCTCTGCCATCTCATCCACTATATCTGACACTGCATCCATTGTGTATCTGGGTCATCAAACCCAGTGTATCAATGACACCACATCCACTCTCTGGATCACATCACACACACTATATGTATGACATCAGATTCAGTATGCATGACATGGCAAGAACTCTATGACATCAGACCCCTATATGTATGACATCACATCCAGTATATTTATGACATCATATCCAATATATATGATATCACACACACTGCTTTCATGACAACACAACGGCTATTCCTGACATCACACACACTATATTTGACATCACACCCACTCTATGAGTGTCGTCACACCCGCTGTATCGATGACATCACAACAAGTATGGAAGTCATCACACTTGGCATACGTATGACACCATACACATTCTACAAGAAATCACATTCACAATTTATGACATCAATGCTCAGTATTTATGACATCACCACCACTGCATTCATGATATCAGATCTCCTATATATGACATGACATCCACGTGAATGACATCGCATCCCCTACACCTATGATATCACACCCACTCTATGTGAGTCATCACATCCCAATGTATCTTCTTTATCAAAACCAGTGTACGTATGTCATCACAGGCACTATATATGTTTGACATCATAAGCACTGCATATGACATCACATCCACTCTTTATGACGTCACGCCACTTTATTTATGACATCACGTCCACTCTATCTATCCTCACGTCCACTGTATACGTGTCATCACACTCACCCTAACGATGATGTCACCGCCAATATATGTGTATGATATCACATCCAGTATACGTGTGACATCATATCCACTATATTTATCCCATGATACACACACTATGTATGACATCACAACACTGTGTTTAATTAGACACCACACTCGGCATATGTGTGACATCATTTGCACTACAGAAGACGTCACATATGCTCTATTATAGCAAACCACAGTATTTTTGATATCACATCCACTTCAGGCATGACATCACACCCACTGTATCCTTGTCATGACAATTTCTTCACTGATATCACACCCACTTTTTTTATGCCATCAAACAACAATATGCGTGACATAATATGCAATATATATATAACATCACACCCACACCTTGAGTCTTCAGACTACTGTACTTATGACTTCACAACCTCTATATATGAAACTACACATCCAGTATATAGGGCAACATATACACTACACATGTGACATCACATCCACTAATCTGTGTCATCACAACGACTGTATTGACAAAACATCACACCCACTCGTTGTATTACATCACACTCGCCATATATATGGCAACTTGGCACTATACCCCAACATCACATCCTCACTTTATGACATTAAAACCACCGGTTTATGGCATCACGAGACGGTATTCATGACATCACACCACTCTATTCATGAAATCACACGCACTGTATATGGCATCACATACACTATACTTGTGACATCACAGCCACTGTATCTATAACAACACACCTACTATGTTTATGACATCATACTCAGTGTAGATGACATTTCACATGGTGTGTATGAATGACAAACACATCCACTGTATCCGACATCACACCTACTGTGTCTGTGTAATCACACCAACTTGATTGACGGTATGAAACCCTAATGTATGTATGAAATCACACCCACAGCATGTAGGACACAATAGGCGCTGTATATGACATTACATGCACTCTTGATGACATCATATCGGTGTTTGTAAGCCATGGCAACAACTATGTTTATGACATCATATCCACTATATATGATCTCACCCACGTTGTGTAGATGACAACACAAATTCTGTATCTGACTTGAAACCCATTCTCTCTGACACCACATCCACTGTATATGTCATCACAACCAGTCTGCGAAGACATCACTCCAACTATGGAAGACATCACATGTGGCATATGTATGCCATCTTATGCACTATACATGACATCATATCCACACTTTATGACAACAATCCTTAGTATTTATGACATCACATGCACTCGACTCATGACATCACACGCACTACATATGACATGTCGTCTACTGTGTGTGACAGCACATTCACTATATGTGTGACTTCTCACAATGACTGTTCGATGACATCACACACGCTACGTTTATGACATATCTACTTTATATGGCATCAAACACAGTGTTATGACAATTCACCCATTGCGTGCCTTCACAAGCCACTATGTCTAATATCACACCCACTGTATCTGTGTCATCAGACTGAATGTATCAATTTCATCAATCCCAGTGTGTGTATGACATCATCTCCACTAAATATATATGAAATCATATGTGATACATGTGACATCACATCCACTCTTTTTGACATCACACCACCTTATGACATCACGTCCACTATATATGTCATCACTCCACTATATGTGACCTCACATCCACTGTATCTGTGTCATCACACCACCCAATCGATGGTATCTCAGCCAATATATGTATGATATCACATTCAGTATACGTGTGACCTCCTATCCACTAATTTTGTGACATGATACCCACTATGTATGACATCACAATCCCTCGGTGTTTGTGACACCACACTCGGGCATATGTATGACATCATTTGCACTATAGATGACATCACATCCGCTCTATCACAGCAAACCACATATTTTATGATGTCACATCCACTTCAGGCATGACATCATACTCACTCTATCAGACATCGCACCAAGTGTATCTTTGTCATCACATACTCTCCGTGGATATCACAACCACTTTTGTATGACATCACACCCACTACATGTGTGACATCATATGCACTGTAATAACATCTCATCCACTGCTTTTGTCATCACAGTACTGGCCTTATGACAGCACAAACTCTATTTATGAAACCACATCCAGTATGCAGGGCAACATATACACTATACATGTGACATCACAGCCAGTAATCTGAGTCATCACACCCACTGTATTGACAATGTCACACCCACTCTTTTTGTATGACTTCACACTTGGCATATGTATAACATCTATTGCACTATAGAAGAAATCACATCCTCACATTATGACATCAAACCACCATTTTTAAAGACATCACACACAGTATATTTGACATCGTATCCACGGTATCTTTGTCATCACATCCACTGTATTGATGATATCATACCATCTGTATTTATGAGATCTCATCGAGTATGTATGACGACATCATATCCATTGTATAAAAACATCATATTCACTCTATTTGTAGCATCGCAGAAACTGTATCTGTGTCTCACACACACACTCTTTCCATCATATCACAACCTTGGTATGTATGACATCACACCAACTATATGTTTAACACATCATATACACTATATAAAGCATCACATCCACATTTTATGACATCACACCACATTACTTTTGACAGCAAATGCACTGTACTCATGATATCACTCCCACTATCTCACATTGCATCCACTGTATCTGTGTCATCACAACCACTCTATTGATGATCTCTGGACAACTGTATATATGACATCACACCCAGTTTATGTATGGCATCTTATGCACTATACATAACGTCACATCCACTCTTTATGATTTCACACCAATTGTAGTCATCACATTACATCCACTGAATTCATGATATCACACAAACACATATATGCCATCACACACAAGACAACACGATGTTATATCTGCCATCTCACCCACTATATCTGACACTTGCATCCATTGTATCTGGGTCATCAAACCCATGTGTATCAATGACACCACATCCACTTCTCTGGATCACATCACACACACTATATGTTATGACATCATATTCAGTATGCATGACATGGCAACTGAACTCTATGACCTCAGACCCCTATATGTAGACATCACAATTCCAGTAATATTTATGACATTTCATATCCAATATAAAGATATACACACACACTGCTTTGTTTCATTGACAACACAACGGCTATTTCCTGACAATCACACCCACTATATTTGACATCACACCCACTCTATCAGTGTCGTCACACCCGGTGTATCGATGACATCACAACAAGTATGAAGTCATCACACTTGGCATACGGTATGACACCATACACATTCTACAAGAAATCACATTCACAATTTCATGACATCAATGCTCTGTGATTTATGGTCATCACCACCACTGCATCTCATGATCATCAGATTCGCTATATATGACATTACATCCACGGTGAATGACATCGCATCTCATTCCATACACACTATGACATCACACCCAAATATAAGGTGTCATTACACCCAATGTTATCAACTCTTATCAAAACCATGTACATAGGTCATCAAGAGCACTATATTATGGTGACATCATATGCACAGCATATGATAATCACATCCACTCGTTATGAACGTCCCAACAACAACTTTTAATTTATGAACATCACACACTGTCCACTCGTATCTTGGACTACTCCACGTACCACTGTTTACGAGTCACAATCACAACTCACTCCTATCGATGATGTCATCACGCCATATATATGAATGATATCACATCCATTAACCTGTGAACATCATATCCCACAATATTGCTTAAGCATGATTCACACTATGTAATGACCGTCACAACACTGGTGTTTTTATGACACCACACTTCGGCATAAATGTGTGACAACGATTTTGCACTACAGCTAGACGTCCACATATGCTCTATTATAGCAAACCACAGTATTCTTTTGGACTTTGATCAAATCCACATTCCAGGCATACATAACATCCTCACTCAATACTGTATCCTTGTCCATGACAATTTTCTTCACTGACTGAATCTCACCCATCTTTTGTATGCCATCAAAACAACTATATCATGTGTGACATAATATGCAATATAAATATCATCACAATCCACACCTTTGAGTCTTCGAACTGCTGTATAATTATGACTATACAACAACCCACTCTATATGAAACTACATCCAGTTTTATAGGAGGGCAAAATATAACACTACCCACTGTTATCAGTCACAGCCTCTAGTCTGTGTCATCAAAAAACGAACTGGTAGTTGAACAACATCACACCATTCACTCGTGTATTACTTCTACACGTCGCCAGATATAATGGGCAACAATGGCACTATACACAACATCATCATACCTCACTTTTAAGACATTTAGAAACCACCGGTTTTATGGCGTCACGGAGACAGTATTCATGACATCACACCACTACAATTCAGGAAGTTCACACGCACTGTTTAAGTCATCACATATCATTATATTAATTGACATCACAGCCACTGTATCATATAACAACAACACAGTCACCTACTATGTTTATGAACTCATACCCAGTGTATATGAAACATTTCACCAGTGGAGTATGAATGACACAACAACCTACTGTATCCGACATCACACCTACGTATCTGTGTAATCCCACACCAAACTTGATTGATGGTATGAAACCCTATGTATGTATATGAAATCAACAAAACCCACAGCATTTAGGCACAATAGGCGCTGTATATGACTTTACATGCACGCTTGAAGACATCATAGTAGAGTTTGTAAGCCATGGCAAACAACTATTTTATGACACATAACCACTATTATGATCTTAATCCACATTGTGGAGATGACAACACAATTCTGTAATCTGACTGAAACCCCATTCTCTCTGACACCACACCACTGTATATGACATCACAACCAGTCTGTGAGGACATCACTCCAACTATGTAAGACGATCACAGTGGCATATGTATGCCATTTTTATGCCAGTATACAAGACACATATCCACACTTATGACAACAATCCTTAGTAATTTTATGAAATCACATGCACTCAGACTTATGAACATCACACCAACTAACTTATGACTTGTCGTCTAACTGTGTGTGACAGCACATTCACTATAAGTGTGACTTTCTCACAACGGGACATGTTCGAATGACATCACACACACTACGATTATAACACATATTACTTTAGTATGTGCATCGAAAACACAGTGGTTAAATGAACACATTCAGCCATTGCGGGCTTCACACACACTATGCCTGATATCACACCCAGTGTATCTGTGGTCCTCACACTGATTGTAATCAATTTTTCCATGCAAACCCAGTTGTGTATATGAATGCCTCACCTTTCCACTAAATATAATGATATCATATGTAGATACCTATGACCTTACATCCACTACCTTTATTGACATCACACCACGCTTATGACATCACGTCCACTATATATGGCATCACGTCTAACTATATCTACCTCACGTCCACTGTATCTGTGTCCTCACACCACCCAATCGATGGTATCTCAGCCATTATATGTATGATATCACATCAGTATACGTGTGACCTCCTATCCACTAAATTTGTGACATGATACCCACTATGTATGACATCACAAACCTCGGTGTTGATTTTTGACACCACCACTCGGCATATGTATGACCATCATTTGCACTATAGATGACATACACATCCGCTCTATCACAGCAAACCACATATTTTATGATGTCACATCCACTTCAGGCATTGACATCATACTCACTCTATCAGACATCGCACCAAGTGTATCTTTGTCATCACATACTCTCCGTGATATCACATCCCACTTTTGTATGACATCACACCCACTACATGTGTGGACATCCATATGCACTGTAATAACATCACATCACTGCTTTTGTCATCACACTACTGTACTTATGACAGCACAAACTCTATTTATGAAACCACAATCCAGTATGCAGGGCAACATATACACTATACATGTGACATCACAGCAGTAATCTGAGTCATCACACCCACGTGTATTTGACAATGTCACCCACAGTCTTTGTATGACTCAAACTACTCTGGCATTAATGTATAGCATCTATTGCACATATAGAAGAAAAGCAGGCTCCCTCCAGTCATTGATGACAATCAAACCACCAGTTTTAAGACATCACACACAGTATATTGATAACGTATCACGGTCTTGTGTCATCACATCACACTGTATCGATGATATCATTTTACCAACTGTATTTATGAAATCTCATCGACTATGTATGAAGACATCATTCTCCATTGTATAAAAAAACATCATATTCACTCTATTTTAGGGATCACAGAAACTCTATCTGTGTCTCACACTGACATTCTTTCCATCATAATCACAACCTTGGGACGTATGACATCACAACAACTATGTTTTTAACATCAAATACACTATATAAGCATCACATCCACATTTTATGAGATCACACCACATTATTTAAATGACAGCAAATGCACTGTTACGTCATGATATCACTCCCATATCTCTACATTGCATCCACTGTACTGTGTCATCACAACACTTTATTGATTGATCTCTGGACAACTGTATGTATGGACCATCACACCCAGTTTATGCTATGACATCTTAATGCAACTATAACATAACGTCACATCCACTCTTTATGATTTCACATCATTGTAGTCATCACATTACATCCACTGAATTCCATGATATCACAACACACTATATATGACATCACACACAAGACAACACGATGTTATATCTGCCATCTCACCCACTAAATATCTGACACTGCATCCATTGTATCTGTGTCATCAAACCAGTGTATCAATTACACCACATCCACTCTCTGGATCACATCACACACACTATATGTATGACATCATATTCAGTATGCATGACATGGCAATGAACTCTATGACATCAGACCCCTATATGTATGACATCACAGTCCAGTATATTTATGACATCATATCCAATATATATGATATCACACACACTGCTGTCTGACAACACAACGGCTATTCCTGACATCACACCCACTATATTTGACATCACACCCACTGTATCAGTGTCGTCACACCCGCTGTATCGATGACATATCACAACAAGTATGAAGTCATCACACTTGGCATACGTATGGACATCCATACACATTCTACAAGAAATCACATTCACAATTTATGACATCAATGCTCAGTATTATGACATCACACCACTGCATTCATGCACATCAGATCTCCTATATATGACATATACATCCACGGTGAAATGACATCTCATCCCCTACAACCCTAAATGATATCACACCCAATTTATGTGTGTCATCTCACCCAGTATTATCTACTTTATATAAAAACCAGTGTACATATGGACATCAGAGCCACTAATATGTGTGATGACTTTATATTCACTGCATATGACATCACATCGAAAATCATTATGGAACGTCTCACACACTGTATTTTTAACATCACACCCACGTCTATCTGACCTCACGTCCTCGTGTATTACGGTGTCATCACTCTGCACCCTATCGATGGTTATCACGGCCAATAT
>JAJLRB010002774.1:0-12999 GCA_020976825.1 Odocoileus hemionus | reverse complement strand
TTTTCCTTTGGGGAAAAAGGGCCCCCCCCGCCTCACTAGCAGCCCCCAAACCTTGCCCAGGGGGCCCCCTTCGATGGGGGGCCGGGGGTCCAGTGAAAGGGGGCCCCCATGCCGGGGACAAAAAAAAGCCCCCACCTTTGCCCCCTGATTTTGTTTGTTTCTCCCGCACCTAGCGGCAATTTTCGGGCTCTTTGGAGCTTCACGTCTTAAACGCAAGTGGGGGGGGGACCCTTCCACACGCTTGCTGTGTTTGTGTAAAAAAACGGGGGAAACTAAAAAGGGCAACCCCAAGCGGGGGGGGGGACCAAAAACGCCAGCCCCAAGTTTCCCCTTTTTTTGCAGGGGAAAAGGGCTAAGGGGGTTGTGAAAACATCCCCTAAAAGCAAAAAAAAAAAAACAGGGAAAAACGTTTTGGGAAAAACCCCCTCGAAAAAAACTTCCCCTGCCCCCGATTTTTTTTGCAAAGGGCCAGTGTTGTTCTGCCCAAACACTTTTCAATTTCAGTGTAGGCCGACAGGGGAAAAAAAAAGGGGGGGGGAAAAAGCAAGGTCAGGGGCTCACACCTATTGACCCAAAAATAAAAATCCACACCCAAAAATCCAGAGGGGGCCCTTCTTGCCTTTCAGCAGGGCTTTTGCCTGATTTCGTTCCCCCAAGAAAAAAACCAGGATGGGGGAAAAAAATTTTTCCCTTTAGAGCATTTGTTTTGGTTGGGGGGGCCCCAATGAGGGGGGGAGGTTTGGGGGGGGGGATGGGGTTTTTTGGGTGAGTGAAAGTCTCTTTAAAACCCTTCAAAAAAAATCCATGCGGGGTTTTTCCACCAGGTGAGACTTTTGAAGGGGGGGGAAAACGGGGATTTTTTTCCATCAGAAACCAGGGGGGGGACCTAAAAAACAGGAACCCCCAAGGGGGCCAGCACCCCTCCCCCCACATTTTATATAAGAAAAAACTTATTTTTATGGTTTTTTCCCTTTTTGGGATAAAAGGGGAAAAAAATTTAAAATGGTCTAAAAATGATTTTTAAAATTTTTTAAAAAAAAACTGGTTCCCCTTTGTCCACACCCCCCTTTGGGGATTATTTTTTTATCAGGAATGATTGGGAAGGGTGTTAGGAAAAAACTCTTGATCCCACACTCGGTGTCTTCCCTCCACTAAAAATTTTGCTGCTGCACAACCCCCAAAACTCTTTTTACTTTTTCCAGAAATAAAAAAAAAAAAATTTTGGGGGGGGGCCCCCAGGGGACAGGGGATGGATTAACCTGATATGGGGGGGGGAAAAAAGGGGGGGGGAAAAGGGGGGGGGGGGGAAAGGGAATTTCCCAAAGGGGGGGGTCCCAGGGGGGGGGGGACATTTGGTGAAAAGGGGGTTTTTGTCACTGTTGTTTGTTTTTGGTTGGAATCAGGTTTTTCATATATTTCAAATGCAAAAAATGGTCTTAAAAATTTTGGCACCGTGTAAAAAACCCCTGGGGTCCTGGGGGGGGGGCCCAAACTCCCGGGAAAAAAAAAAAAAAAAACCCACTAAATGAAAAAAACAGGTCTTCCACGTTTTTTCTTCACTAAAAAAAAAAAAAGGGCCCCTGCAGACCTCTCACTGGGGTTTACCCCTTGCCCCCAGGGAGCCGGGTTTTTCCGGGGGGAAAAAATTTTTTTTGGCCAGGGTGAGAAAATCCAAGCCCAGGCACTGGGGGGCCCCCCACCAAACCCGGATAAAGGCCCTTTTTGGGGGGAAAAACATTGCACAGTCCTTGATATTCTGCTTGTTTTTTTTCCTTTGGGGGATCCACGTAAATGTATTTAAAAAAAAAAAAAAAACCTAAAAATTGCTTTTTTTTTATGGGTTGAAAAAAAAAAAAAATAAAAATTTTTTGATGGGGGTTTTGAAGGTTTTTTCCCCCCCCCCCCCCCCCCAAAAAAAATATTGGGCCCAATTTAATAAAAAAAAAAAAAACAGTATTTGGGGGGGGGGGGGGGCCCAAAAAAATTTTTTGTCGCTCCCAAAAACCCACATACCCAGTAAAACCCCCCCAGGGGCAAGGGGGGGCCCATTTTTCCCCCCCTCTATCAGTGTCCAAAAAACCCCCCCCGGGCTAAAATAGTCGGGGGGGGAAAACAGCAGTTTTGCACCCTTTTCCCTCTCTGATAAAAAAAAACCTCCAGCCCCTGACCCTGAAAAGCTTTGGGGGAGTGGAAGCCCCAGTCCCCCGGATCCAGGTGGCCCCTTCGGGGGGATCAGGGCTAAAAAACCCACAGAAACCACTCAGCGGGGGGGCCCTTTTGGGGGGGGACTGGGCGGGGTTTTTCCCCTTTTTGTATTTCCCAAAAGGGTTTTGGGGAAATTTGGAGGGGGGAAAAAAAGGGGGGGCCCCCGAGGGGGGACTTTTTGATTGGGAGGGGGGAAAAAAATCAGGGGGAGTGGGGGGGGGGCCCTTTGGGGGGCCGGGGGGGTCTCCGGATTTTTGGCAGGTTGTTTTGTGTGAGGAGCACTGGTGATCTTGCTTGGGGGCAGGCCCGGGGAGAGGGGAGGGGTGGACGGGGGGGACTTTTCCGGGGCCCAGGCCTTGAAAACCCAACCCTCAGTTTTTTACTGCATCCCCGGGGGGGGGCCCCCGCCACATCCAAGGGGGGGGGGGAAAAGGGGGGGGGAAAATTAATTTTTTTTCCCCCCCCGGCAGTGGGGCAGCACCTTTCCTTGCAGACTTTTTTGAAGGGGGGGCCGATTTTTCCGGGAAATAAAATTTTCCGAGAAAAAAAACACATTTCTTGCAAAAAGGGAAAAAAAAACCCTGAAGGGGGAGGGGGGGGGGGGGGGGGGAAACCTGAAAGAGGGGGGAAAAACCCCCCCCCGGGGGAATCAGCGCGGCCGCCCGCCCAGCTCCCTGTGTGGGGGGCCCCGGGGGGACCCCCGGGGGGGGCCCCCCCCAGGACCCCCCTGGGGCGAAAGCGCTGAGCCCAGGAGGGGGCCAGGGGGGGGGTTTTGGGGGGGTTTTTTTCGGAAACCCCCCCGCGTTCCCCTTTCCCCCCCTCACCCATGGAGGCCCTCCTTTTCCCTCTGGTCTTTCACTGCTTTGGGGTTTTTTTTTTTTTCCCCAAAAAAAAATGAAAATTTGTTTTTTCTTTATGAATTTTTTTTTTCCTGTTTTTTTGAGGAGTTTAAAAAAAAAAAAAACCAAAAAGTTTAAAAAAAGTTTCAAGTTAAAACCCACATTTTTCAAATTTAAAAAAAGAATCATATTCCCAAAAAAAAGTTATAAAAGAAAAATTTTTCTTAAAAAACCTGGTACTTTTCCTTGGGGGAAGGGGGCCCGGGGGGGTTTTTTAAAACTGTAAAAAAGCTTTTTTGGATTCTTCTTTTTTTTGCGATGTAAAGGAAAAAACCCGGGGCGTCCCAAGTTTTTTTGTAAAGGGGGCCAAAAGGAGTGGTTGGGGCCTTCGCTTGAAAAGGGGGAAAAATTTAGACTCTGGGGGGGACAGAGGGCCCTTTACCGCCACATGCAAATGACCCCTTTTGCTTAAAACGGTTCCATTTTTTTTAATTTTTCGGGCCCCCCCGGTTTTATTTTGGCCTCCCGGAAAGGAAAAAAATTTTTTATTTTTTGATTGGTTTTTTTCATGGAACATTTCCCAAACGCGGCTGGTTATTTAAAACCCACCCCAAATCACACAATCATTTTTCCTCCGGGAGGTCAGGTCAAGTTTATACCTTCTTTTTTTTAAAAATTTCCTATTAATTTTAAATTGGGTGTCATTCCCATGGTCAATTTTAATGCTATATTTTTAAAAAAAATATTTGCTATTACTTGACATTTTTTGCCTGTTTATAGCATTTTTCCCATCATATCCTGAAGTAACGGGATTTAGAGTCCCAAAAAACCACATGATGCTGTTGGTTTTGGGGACTTAAAATGAAAGCTTTCAATGACAGATAAGTTTCATTTGTTTTTAAAAAAAAATTATACTTCTGCAAGTTGGGGTCTTAAAAAAAAACTAATGTCAAATTTTGAAAAATGGGTTTTAAACCAAGGATTGAAAAAATCTTCACTTTTGTTATTTGAGGCAACCTTTGGGAAACTTCACTCAATTGCCAAAAATAAAGATGTAAGGAACAGAGAATTTATGGCTGGAAAAAAATTTGGTAAGTGGGGACTAAGATGGGAGATGGTCTATGAGGGAAACTTTATCAGGGGGATCTGGCTAGACTGTTTTCCCAAAAATTCTTGCTTAAAGGCGATCATATAAATTCTTTATATCACCTGGGAGGGAAAGGCAGGTGTAAAAGAATTGGCATTTAAAATTGAGGGTGTTTCCAAGAGGTAAAAGGTAAGGGGAATTCCCCATTTAAACCCAAACTTTGCCTAAAAAAACCAGGGCAAAGGATGGACAAGTAAAGTATTTTCAAAAACCTGAACTAATATAGTCAAAGTGGTCCTTGACACTTTTTCAAAGGCCCATGTTTTTTGTTGTCTTCACGCAATCATTCGCTGAGAAGTCAAATGTTTGTAATACAACAAAGCACCACCGGAAGCACACTTAAATTCTTTTATTGATTTCTCTTCTATGCTGCATCTCCTGTCTTGAGCATCTCTCCGCGGACAAACCGAATTCGTCATGTGGAAATTATCCGGTGGTTGATGTCAGTGAAGTGGGTGTCTCATCATAGTCAGTTCTCCAAGCCCCAAGTGTTTCTGAACTGAAGAGGCGAGCGTTTTTCATCGGACTCCGTTCAGTCAGTCCTGTGTGTTGCCTAAACCACTCAAGATCACTAGAACGCAAGCTAGGCACTAGACAGTGCTTTCTCTGTCAATGACAACTTGTTTTTGAAATTTAGGTGCGACCACCCAATTTATTAGTTATCTTAGTAATCTATATAAAACATAAGTTTATCAATTCTATGTAGTATTAATAAACCGTACAGTGTTCAATAAACAATTCATGGCATTAGAATGTTCTACTGTTGATCTTTCTCAAAATCTTCCTCCCATCACAAAGCGGTTCTAGCAACATACTCAGGTTTATTTCTGAGTCTTGTCTCCGTACCTGGTTTAAAGAAGCAACCTTCTCTTTCTCACTGTAAAAGTACTGTCACAGCCTAATGTTTATACACATGAAATTGATGTCAAGTATCACCAAGTGATATAAGTCCCCCAGCGCCCATATTGTCAAAGTTTGAGACAAATTGTTTCTAAACACAATGGGAAGGAGGTGCTGTAAAGTAACCTAGTAATTCTATGTTATTGGAAAAGAAAGTCCCCAATGGAGTCTGACGTCCAGTACATCCTACAATGCCCACTAGGGAGGACCAGCACCAACAGCACACGGATAATTCTAGCCCAAATCATTGGATAATGTTTAGGAATCTCTCTGAAATTAAAACCACTTATAGTCTGAAGGACACTCTTGGTGTCCCAGGCTTGGTGTTAATAGCAATCTGCCTTATCCAACGTCCAGGGGAATATATCGTTCCTCCCTTGGTCACAAAGGTAACATCCCACATTCCAAGGGCAACTAAGCCTGCACACCAGCAGCTAGAAAAGCAGAGCCCACCCTACAAGTGGAGAACCCGGGGCCCCTTGGGAATGGGAAAGCCACGGGGGACAACAGGGGCCCCCAAAATTTTCTGCACAGAAAAAAGAGGAAAAAAAAAAAAAAAAAGAAAAAAAAAAAACTTTAAAAAAAAAAGCCCTTGGATCTGGTAAAAATTATCACTAAAAACCCTTTAAAGCGGGGAAAGGCATATTGCGGGCTTAAAAATTTTTTCTAGTGGGAAAAAGTGAAATAAAAAAAAAAAACCCTGTAAAGTTCGGCCCACTCGGGACAAACCATTTTAAACCCACACCCCTTATGTGTTTTTTTGGGGATATGAGAGTGGGGGGAAAGCGGGGAGCATGGAACCCAAAAAGGGGGAAAAAAATGGGGTTGGGGGGGGGTTTTTTGGCGGGGGGGGGGGGGGGGGACTCGGGAGGAGGGGTTCCCTTTGTCTGTGGGAATGGGCCACCCTGAACCCCCCGCTCTGGGGTTTCCGCCCAAAAAACCGGAAAAAATCATGGGGGAAAAAAGGGGGCGGGGGGCCCCAAAAGAGACGTTATTTTTTTTTAAAATTTTTACAGCTTCCCCCTGGGGGGGAGTTTTAGAAAAAAAAACTGTTTTTCAGAATTTTTTTTTTGGAATGATAGTTTTGGTCACTGTAACAAATAGATTTAAAAAAAAACCCCACATGATGCAAATTTAAAAAAAAATTTATTTACTTTTGGTTGGGGAATTCTTTTTTCCCTGTAATTTTCAAACAATTTTAAATTTTCCCAAAAAAATATTTGCCCAAAAAAATGGACTTAAAAAAACTTCCCCGGGGGAGGGGAGGTTCCAAAAAAAAAAATTTTTTTCCCATAAAAAAAAGACTAAACCCCAGGGAAAAAAAGGGTCCTTATGGCTTTCAGAAAAAAGGGCACAAAAAAACGGGAAAAAAAAAAATCTTTTTGGAGGAAAAAAAAAAATTTTTTCCAAAAAAAAAAATCTGAAGCAAAAAGGGGGAAAAAAAATGGAAAAAAAAAAAAAAAAAAAAAAAAAATAAGAAAAAAAACCCAAACGGGAAAAAACTTAAATTTTTGTTCCAATAGGGAAAAAGGGGAAGGGCTTTCTGGCCGGGGACATGATAGCAGAAACCCCAAAAAAGGGACAATGCCTCTATTTTTCCAAAAAAAAAAAAAAAAAACCTCATTTTCCAAATAAGGGGGAATTGTAAAAAATAAGTTACAAAAAAAAAAGAAGGCCCTTTTTGGGTATGCTATACCCCTTTAAAAAAAACCCCCCTTTTTTTTTCTCAATAAAAAAAAATTTTTTTTTGCATCACTGCTGGAATTTTTTTCAGTGTTTCCCGTGGTTTTTGCAGGCCCCCAAATTGCAAATCCCTTTTTTGATTCCCGGGAAAAGTTTAAATTTTTTTCTAAGAAAAAAAAAAACAAAAAATTTCCCAGTTTCCCCGGGTTTTTTTAGGTCAAAAAAATGATTTTAGCCTTCTGCACTTTGTGTTTTTCCCCCTTGAAAATTACCTAAACAGGTCATGAGAAAAAAGGGGGGGGGGGAAAAAAAAATTTTTTGTTTTAAAAAAAACTGGTTTTTTTTCCCCCAGTTGGTATATCCCCTGCCCATTAAAAGGGGGCACAAAAAGTAAATTTTTAAATTTTTTTTTCCTTTTCTTGCAGACTAGGTGTTTGGCCACACTCTCCCCTTATAAAAAAAAAGCTTTTTTTTCGGGGGGAAGGGGGGACTGGGGAAAAATTTCCCCAAAGGGAAAGGGAGGGGGGGCTGGAAAAAAGGGAAAATTTTGCCGAACTGGGGGGGCTTTTAAACCCTTTTCCCCCCCATTTTTTGAGTGAGACTATTTTTTTTTCCCGGGGCTCCAGGGAAGAAGGGGGGAAAAATTGGATGGTTTCTTAAGAACCCATTTTTTTCCCTTCTTGTGAGTCTGGGGCCCCCGGGGGGGGGGACACACCCGTGTTTAACCGTGTGAAGCCCCACGGGAGGGGGGGGTTTTCATGGGGAACCCCAAAGACCAACCCCCTTTTTCCGGGTTTGCGGGGGCGGTGCTCAGGGGGGCCCCAAAGGGGGCCCCAGGGGGGGGAAAAATTTCCCAGGGGGGGGGGGACGGGGGCGGGGGGGGTTTTCCCCTCGAGAAAAAAAACAATTTTTCCTTTCGCTCCCCATTTTCCCAGCTTTCCTCAAGGGGGACATTTTTGGTTTTGTTTTTTTTTTGGGGGTTTGATGGGCCCAACCCTTTTCCACAACCTCTAACGTCCACAAACCCATTTTTTTAAAAAAAGGGGTTACTTTTGCCCTCCTTGTCTATGGGGTGGGTTTTAATCTAAAAAAAAAAAAAAAAAAAAAGGTAAGTCCCAATTTTGGGTCAAATATTTATTCAGGATCTCGTTTTGTTTATTTTTCTCCTGAATGATTGGGGTTTTTTGATGTTTGGGGGGGTTTTTGGGAAAAAAATTCCCTATTTTTAAAATTTGATTGCAACAAATTTTCTCCCTTTTATTGGTAGTTTTTTGTTTTTATTTTTATTTTTGCTTCCTAAAATGTAGCCATTTTTAAAAAAGTTTTTTTCAATTTTTTTTTTTTGTCTTTTTTTCTTTGGGGCAAGCCCCTTTCATTTTTTTCTTTTCCAAAGGGGGCACTTTGGTTAGGGGTCTTTTTTGTTTTGATAGGGGGGGGGGGCTACCCTGCTTTTCTTTCCCTTTAAAATTTTTTGCAGAAAAAAATGCTTTTTTTAAAATTTCTCTGTTTTTTTAAAAAAAAAAACTTTTTGGTCTTTCCTCAACTTAAAAAAGGTCTGTTTTTTTTTCCCAGTTTATTTGGGGATTTATTTTTTTTTAATTTGATCTGCTTCTAAAGTGTTTGTGAGGGAGAAAACTTAGTTTTCATTGACAAAAAATAAAGTTAATTGGTGGGTAAGTATTTTTTTCATTTTTATGCCTTCCCTTGTGGCTCAGCTGGTTAAGAGAATCCGGCCTGGGATTGGGGGAGACCTGGGTTGCAAATCCCCCGGGTCTAGCGGAGATCTCTGGAGAAGACAAGCACGCACACCCACCTCCAGTACCTTCTTGACTCGCCTAGCAGAATTCCATGACTATGACCACACAGTCCATGGGCGCTCTCAAACGACGTTCGACATGCCGAGCCGCACTTACACATTCCCATCTCATTGTCATTCTTCAATTATCTTGCTTATTGCGTTCTGATTTCTAACTATCTTCTATGGTGGACTCCTGCTATTTTCATCTCTTCTTTCTATCTTGTGCGGTCGGGGGGGGGGGGGGGGGTCGTCTCAATCTCTTGTCTTCTTGCATCTTACTCAATGACTTGCTGTTTCCTTTTCTTTCTTTTCTGATATCATCGTCAATCAGCTTGATGTTTTTGATTTGCTTGAGCAGCGTTCATAAGTGTTTTCTGAGACATGCATGCTACTCCATAAACATAATATCTATTTGATTTAGACTGGTAGTCATATAAACTCAAGCATATCCTAAATTAACAGTAACCTGTCGTGTTTTTCTTACTCTCCTTCATCACATTCTAATTTTTATTTTGATGTCTTATCGTATACATCTTCGTAGTATATCTTTTTTGCTCTTTGTAGTAGCTTATAATCAACTTTCACATGATTACTAATTTCTTAAATTATATATACTGTCATGTTTACAAGAGATTTGTCTTCAAACCTTTTTCTTATGGATTTGCCTTTCGACTATTCTGACTTTCTATTTCCTATAGCTTGCTCGCTCCGCCGCTTCTTCCTTAATCCCCTAGCAGTACAGAAAACGTCCTAATATTATGAATACATTTTAATACTGCCATGTATTTTTGTCTTTCATTTTTTTGCCGGTCTGAAAGTTATTGCTGTCTCTCTTTCTCTTCTATCTACGTAATAATCTTGTGGGACGGCAGCCGCTGACTTATCACTGCCCTTCTCACCTGCACACGTTTATACATGAGAAAACCCCCTGATGGCCTACGTCAGTGCCTGGGCTGGCGGCGCCACTGACTGTCCGCGCCTCTTCTGTGTTACAGACTAGCCTCAGGGACGTGCCCGCGTCTCTCTTTAGTACTTCTTGACTTTAGTCCATTCTCGTTATGAGGTGTCTTGGAGATGTGGCCTGCTGGGAATTCCATTTGCTTAATGGCTCTTTGTGCCCTCCTGCCTGAAGTGCCTAAATTCGAATAACATGTACTTTTCTTAAGGCCTTTCCAAGTATTCACGACCTCATAGTTTCTTTCGAATTACCATTTTCAATTTCGTCTATTCTCTTTGCTTTCTTCAAAGATCTTGGGATTGCATTATGCATTAAGTTGGCATGCACTTTCAATTATCCCAAATATATCTCACGTGTTGGTGTTTCATCTTTGGGGCGGGGGGTGAGTCCTTTTTGCTGCTTTGATTTGGCTGGTTTTCCATTATTCCTTCACCTTCCAGATCAAAAATGTGATCTTCTGAATGCATTTAGTTTGCTATTTACTATACTTACTTACCTCGAGATTGGTCAGTTTTTATCTTGGCTCTCTTTCTAGTTTATCTAATGAGATGTGAACCCACATTTTTTATCAATAGTCTTTCTTAATTCCCTTAGAGTTTTATCACCACTTTTTTGAACTTGGGGCCTCTGGTAGATCTGCGATGAGTCTGCAAACTTCATTGGTTCTTTCTAGGACATATTCTCTCAGTTATAGTAAATTGGGAATTGTTTCTCTGCTTTTTCACATTACTTGTGAAATTTAGTTCAAACCAAAATAATCAAATCACAGGTTATCTTGCTGTGATCTTTAAGGGTTAGATGTTTGATGAACGAGGTGAGCATGTATAGATTGTGAGAGAGACCAATATTTATGGTGTGGGTGGCGCTGTTTTTCGATGGATGCTTTCCACATCATTTCCTCAGGATGCGCTGCCCCGTCTCCCAACCTTGTTCCTTTGACAGGAGTGTGTTCCTCGTCAAAGTGTGTTCCTTCTGACAGAAAGTTGTGGCAAACAAGAGCCTTGCTGGATGTTCAACAGGGCTTCCCGAGACCGTTTTGGCTCTGCGGTTGCCATAGCCCAGTTTGGGGGCAGGGTATCCTCTCCAGCTTTGGAGTAGAAATAATTAACTTGATTTAATCGGTAAATCCCCCAGATCCAGAATTAGTAGAACCTAATTTCCAAGTGGTGTGTTCCCACTCTGGGGAAAGGAACCGAGTGCATGCTGTTTCCCATGAGTTGTCTGCCATGATGTCTGTTATTCGCAATCACTGCCTGACTCCTATGTGTGCGCATCCTCTGAGTTCTCACTGTTGCTGGCGCTCATCCCTGAGGGGGGCTGAATGCATTGTAGGAATCCCCGTGTAATTGACTCAGATTAGGTATCTTTCAGGCTGAGGCATGCACCGTCCCAGTCTCTCGACCTGGCTGGTCTGGGTAATGGACCTGCTAAAGCCATCTTCCCGCACACCCTCTTTGGGGATACCTGTAATCAGCCCAAATGTCAGCCCTGCTTCTCTGAAGCAGGCCCACAATATTTGCCAATCACTCTGGCAGCCAGAGCCATAACATCTCTATGAGCAGACCAACAGCAGTGTGCTCCTATTTCCGTGTGCCCACAACTCTGCCGCCTGCGTGCACCTCAGTTTTCAAACCCGACCCCACGTTCGGGTTTGTGAGAGTCTTTGCTGGCCGTGAGCCAAGAGCTACAGCAGGACCCGTGACCTTCCGAGACAGAGCACTGTGTGCAACCTTGAGGGGCCGAGACGAGCGCTTTATTGATCCCATGCGGGGTTTTGTGTAGCAGGGCTTCATTAAAAGTATAAAAAACACAGGGGGACGGCTTCTGACATAGACATCAAAAGGGGGCAGAAAGAGTGCCCCCTCATTCTTAAGGCGTTTTATGTCTGTTTATCAGCTCACTTCGGTGCTCAGTCATGTCTGACCCTTTGTGACCGCGAGCACGGACGGCAGCATGCCAGGCTTCCTTGTCCCTCACCAACATTCAGAGTAGGGCAAACATTCTGGAGCTTGCTCCAAAGCTACACATCCCGTCGAGTTGGTCGTTCCGTGCATATCCATCCTAACTCATCCATCTGTCGTCACCTTGACTTTCTCCTGCTGGCCGTCTTCAAGCAAAAGTCACTTTCCCCAGCTCAGGGTCTCTCTTCCAACGAGTCAGTCATATCACATCAGGTGGCCAAAGTGTGGGCAGGCCTCAGCGGCAGGATCAGCACTTCCAACTGATTAACTATCTCAGACGGAGAGGATTTCCCCTTGGATTGGCTGGGGGTGGACCTCTCTTGCAGTCCAATGGTTACTCACTCAAGAGGCTTCTCCATCACTCATATTTCATAAATCATCAACTCCTTCAGCAACTCAGTCATTTCTTTTATATTCCTGAACTCTGACATCCATACAGGATCTACTTGTCAAATCCATCACATAGCTTTGACTAGACAGGAGACTTTTTATCGGAATAAGAAATTGGTCTCAAAAACACTACATATATTGTAAAAAGTAATTTATAGCCTCCAACTAATAAAAATAAATGGGGGGGAGAAAAAAAGAATGAAAATGTTCTCTGCTTTTTAAAATGCTCTGTCTCGAGATTGTCATAGCTTTTCTTCTTCCATAGGAGTAAGTGTCCTTTTAAATTTCACAGCTGTAGTCAAACGCGTATCTGCAGTGATTTTGGAGAGGCCAAGAAACAATAAACTTTGTTACAGTTACCAATCGTTTCTCGCCGGCCATAGCTGATTTGCCGAATGATAGTCATGGGACTTATGATGGCCTTGGATCTTCTCTTTGTGAAATGTTGAGTTTTTAAAAGCCAGCATATTTACACTACTCCCACTGTCCATCACTTTGAAATCAAGAGGCTTTTAAGTGTCCCTACTTCCGCTTGGGTGCACACAGTGGGGGATTTCATCTGCGTTAATCTAAGGCTATTTTATAATTTCCCGTGGTCTGTCTTGATTTGAGCTTGTGCTTATCAAAATTCAGCCTGTGCAGATTTCAACATGATGTACTTTCTGTAATAAGCTAAATAAGGAGAGGTGACAACTGATGCTAGGGGGGTCAGCCTTGAAAGTACTCTCTTTCATTCCGCAACTGAATCCAGTCTGTTGTTCCATTGTGGTTTCTAAGCTTAAAACATAGATAGGCATTCTTCACACTGGATTATAATTCGCTTCAGGTACAAAATGCTAGTAAGGTGTTCTGGTATTTCTCATACTCTGAAGAATTTTCGCACATTTCTAGTATGATCCCATGAACTAGACAAAAGATTTGGCCTATTTGAATATAAAGAAGGGAGTAGATATTTTTCTGGAGCTTTTCATCGGCTAATTTTAACAGATCCATAGTTAATCGGATGTTAGACAATTTGAAATTTCTCTTTCCTTTTACTCTTTCTAAACCCAGCTTGAACATTCTGGAAGGATATCTTGGGTGTCACCCTCTGACTAGCTTTGTCTTGGGGGGTTTTA
>JAJLRB010002773.1:0-12999 GCA_020976825.1 Odocoileus hemionus | reverse complement strand
TACATAGAGTGTGGTGATATGTCAGGAGTGGGTTGAAATCATTGATACTCGGGTTTGGGCAAGATACAGTGGAGTAGTCTCAGTACAAGGGTGAGTGGCAGAAAACATTTGTTTTGTCATTGGTGACTCATCTAAGGTCCATGACCCAGAACCCGGAGTAATCGATGACTGTAATGGTGAATCACAAAGAGTGGTTACAAGATTTGTATAGTGCCTAAGATTTCATACATAAAAGGGGTTATATCCTACGTACGTTGGTCTGGATCACATTAGATGGTTGTGATACACAGTAAGTGGATGCAACGTCAATATATTCGGGGATTAAAAGAGAAAAGTGCTGCGATGTCAAAAAAAAGGGTTCCCATAAAATGGGGTGATGCCTTCAAAAGTTTTATATGGTCCCAAACGGGGGTTGATTCATACATACAAAGGGTGTGATAAGAGGAAAAGGGGGTGTGAAACCAGAAATAATAGTTGTGAGGTAACAAACTAGTGAAAGGTATTGTATACAAGGGATATATGTCATCATATATAGCCAGAATCTCAAATAACTTTGTTTATATCAAAATACAGTGGGGGGATGACAGAGATACTGTGGGTTGATGTCAATTTTTTTGTGCGGATCCTTTTGAAATGGGGTTTTGGTTAATGTAGGTGCGATGTCTTAACAGGGCAAAGATCCCCAATCGCAGATTAAGGTCATACAAGAGTGGGTTGACTGGTCAATACGTGGGTGTGATACAAGGATTATTTGCTGTGATGTCACTGTTAGGGAATATATTGCCCTCATATGTGGGGTTTTATACAAGAGTTGTGGGGTATAAGTAAGTAGATAAGACTTAAGCATAATGTGATGTTCCAGATGCAACTGAGCCAAATTAGGGGGGGTTTTAAAGCCCACATAAAAGTGGGTTGATTTTTAGTGGGGTTTTGTGGAAAAGATACAGGGGTTTGCTTCTCATATAGGGGGTGACGTCATGTTGAAGGGGATTGCACAAAAATACTGAGTTTTGCTCTTATAAAGAGGATTGATGCCATCTTGAGTGCAAAAATAGATACTGGCCGAGGTGGTGTCAGCAACACAGAGGGTGGATGTTATACAGATTGGTGTGATGTCATGAATTGTGCAAGGATGTACAGGTATACGGGATGAGTATCATATTAAAAATTTGTGAATCATCGATGAGGGGGTTGACACACAGATCCATTTGATGTGATGTAAAATATAGGGGAAGGGAGTCAAAAAAAGTGGTGTGTGGCGAAAAGAGTGGTGTTCCCAAAAAGGGTATTAAACAAATTATACATTGTGGGGTGATTCATACATACACGGGGTTTGATAAAATTGATACATTTCTGTGATGACACATTACAGCGTTGGGGGGTCAGAATGGTGTCTGTGAAGTACACAAGGTTCTGTTCTCAAACCTGGTTTGATGCTATAAAAGAGAAATCGTAAAAGGTAGATGTGTGAGTCATAGATAGAGTCTTTTAGATGTCATATATATGCTGTGATATCATACCCAGTAGTGAAATTATTCGAAAAATGGTGTGATTCAGATAAAGTGCTGTGTGTCATAATATTGAGGATTGTGTCATAGAGTGGGTTATATGTCATGTTGTGCATTTGAGGGCATACTTTTGAAACCCTGTGATCTCTTACATATTTGGGTGAGGCGCGACAAAGTGGGTGTGATGCATATAAGTGAGTGATGGCAGATAGATCGGTTTCAAACAACATAACTTTGTATCATACACACAGTTGGTGAGAAGTTATAGGATATGATGTAAAAACAGAAATGTGCATACATGGGGTACAGTGTTAGGTTCCCATTCATATACCAAGTGCGATTATTTTTACGAGATTTGTGTAAACAAGTAGGTCTTGTCATAATTACAGGGGCGTGTGTCACAAGTGGTGTAGGATGTATAAGCAGTGGTGTGGGTCATAAACCCGATTGCATGTGTTCCATGAATACAGTTGTGATGTCATAAAGAGGGGGTGTGAGGTCACAAATTAATACGGGATTCATAAAACGGGGGTTTGATATACACAAATCGGTGTGGTATAATCAATACCCCAAATGCCCCCGGGAAAGGGGGATGCGATGGCAGTATATGGGTTAATGACATGAAAACATGGGGTATGTCATAGGTGGTGTGATATAATAAAAGGGGAAGTGATGTCTAGTTTTTCCAAATTTTGTCATAGATTTGTGGCTCTGGGGTTATACATAAATTGGGGGTTATATGTCGTAATTTGTGTGATGAAGGAAGAGGATGTCTAAATATAAAGGGTGTTTAAAGAAAAAAAGATGTGTGTCCACATAAGTGTTTTTTCATAGGGGGGTTTGTATCAATATACGATTTTGTTATACTATAGATGGGGGGGTTGTCTTAACATACATGTTTTTTTAAATGATTAGGTGGGTGAAAAGGGAACAGTTTAGGGGAGGTTTTATGTTAATGAGTGTTGTATGTTTTAAGGGGTTTTTTGTCAAATATTTGGATGTTTTCAAACCCAATATTGATAAAAAGGGAAATGGCTGTGATGTAGATTTTGGGGATGTTAAAAACGTTTTTTTTTTTTTTGTTTTTTTTTTTTTTTTTTTATTTTTTTTTTTTTTTTTTTTTTTTTTTTTATTTTTTTTTTTTGTTGTTAAATCATCGACAAGAGGTCATCGATAAAAAACGTGGGTCCTGTGTGATGGCACAAATACAGTGAGATACAATGGGTGAGATGGCAGATATAACATTTGTGTTGTCATGTGTGTGATCTCATCTATAGTGTCCATGATGCCACGAATCCCATGGAGGTAATGCGATGACTGTAATGGTGTGAAGTCACAAAGAGTGGTTACGAAGATTTGTATAGTGCCTAAGATGTCATACATAAAATGGGTGTGATATCCTACGTACAGTTGGTCTGAGATCATCATTAGAGTGGTTGTGATGACACAGGTACAGTGGATGCAACGTCAGATATATTCGGAGTGATGTCATGAGTACAGTGCATGCGATGTCATAAATAATGTGGTGTCATGCCATAAAATGTGGATGTGATGCCTTCAAAAGTTTTTATGATGGTACGCAAACAGGGGTGTGATGTCATACATACAAAGGGTGTGATAAGATGGAAAGAGTGGGTGTGAAACACAGAAGATACAGTAGTTGTGAGGTAACAAAACTAGTGAATAGGTATTGTATACAATGGATATGATGTCATCATATATAGCGCATGAGATCTCATAGATACACTTGTTGTGATATCATCAATACAGTGGATGTGATGACAGAGATACTGTGGGTATGATGTCAATTATATATTTGTGCGTGATGCCTTAGAAATGGTGGTTTGATGTCGTAATGTGAGGATGCGATGTCTTCAACAGGGCAAAGATGCTGCACATACGCAGATTATGAGGTCATACAAGAGTAGGTGTGACGTGGTCAATACAGTCGGTGTGATGACAAGGATTATTTGCTGTGATGTCACATGTATAGGGAATATATTGCCCTACATACTGGATGTGGTTTCATACATAGATGTTGTGAGGTCATAAGTACAGTAGAGTGAAGACTTAAGCAGTAGATGTGATGTTACAGAGTGCAACTGATGTCACACATATAGTGGGTGTGATGTCACATAAAAGTGGGTGTGATATTAGTGGAGAGGTTTTGATGGCAAAGATACAGTGGGTGTGCTGTCTCATATAGTGGGTGTGACGTCATGTCTGAAGTGGATGTGACATCATAAAATACTGAGTTTTGCTCTTATAAAGAGGATGTGATGCCATCTAGAGTGCAAATGATATGATACATAGGCCGAGTGTGGTGTCAGCAACACAGAGGGTGGGATGTTATACAGATTGGGTGTGATGTCATGAATATAGTGCATAGGATGTCACAGGTATACTGGATGAGATATCATATATATATAGGTTGTGATATCATCGATAGACTGGGTGTGACGACACAGATCCAGTTGATGTGATGTCAAATATAGTGGAAGTGATGTCATAAATAAAGTGGTGTGATGGCGTAAAGAGTGGATGTGATACCATAGGTATGATGTCACGTATATAGTGACTGTGATATCATACGCAGTAGATGAAATGTCATATCGTATACAATGCGTGTGATATCATGAATAAAGTGCATGTGATGTCATAAATATTGAGGATTGTGGTCATAGAGTGTGGTTATGATGTCATGTGTAGTGCATTAGATGGCATACATTTGCAACCTGTGATCTCTTACATAGTTGGTGTGATGGCGTCGACAAAGTGGGTGTGATGACATATAGAGTGGATGTGATGGCAGATAGATCGGGTTTCAAGACAGACATAGAGCTTGTGTAGTCATACACACAGTGTGGGTGAGAACGTATATAGTGGATATGATGTCCTAAACGTAGTATGTGCCATGACATCGGGTACAGTGTTAGTGTTCCCATTCATATACCAAGTGCGATGATATTTTTACTGAGTATGTTGTGTAAAGCATAGTAGGTGTCTTGTCATAATTACAGTGGCTGTGATGTCACAAGTAGAGTGTATGTGATGTCATAAGCAGTGGGTGTGGTGTCATGAACCGATTGCATGTGTTGCCATGAATACAGACTTGTGATGTCATAAAGAGTGGGTGTGAGGTCACAAATTAATCACAGGATGTCATACATACAGTGGGTTTGATATCACACATAATGCTGGTGTGGTATAATAAATATACTCAGTAATGACCCAGGTACAGGGGATGCGATGGCAGATATACTGGGTTAATGACATGAGAACAGTGGGTGTGATGTCATAGGGTGGTGTGATATCATACAGAGTGGAAGTGATGTCATATGTAGTTCATAAGTTGTCATAGACTTTGTGGCTCTGGTATCATACATACAATGGGGGTTATATGATCGATAATCTGTGTGTGATGACACTGGTACAGAGGATGTGCTATCAGATATAAAGGGTGTGATGTGAGAAAAAGAAGATGTGATGTCACGTATAGAGTGAATTTATGTCACTCAGCGTGGGTGTGATATCATATATACTGCATATTGTTCGATACATATAGTATGTGTGGTGTCCTACATACAGTGTGTGTTATGTGATGTCATCAGTACTGATCATTGATATCATAAAGTGTGAATGTGATGTCATGTAGAATGTGTATGATGTCATATGTGTGCCCTGTCATGACTTACATACTTGTTGTTATATCATCGACACAGAGGTACATCGATACAAAACGTGTGTGTCATCTGTGTGATGGCACAAATACAGTGGCAGTGATGTCAAATATAGTGTGTGAGATGTCAGGTGTAGAGGTTGCATTGTCATGAAAGCAGTATGTGTGATATCATATATATTGTATGATGTCATAAATACACTAGCTGGGATGTCATGCATATAAAGGGCTGTGATGTCATAAAGCTTTGATGTCATGTCATTCATCCTGAATGTGCTGTCATACATAGAGTGTGCGTGATATCGTCCAGAGAGGGTAGTGGGTGTGTTTTATCATTGATACTCTGGGTTTGAGGACAAGCATACAGTGTGATAGTAGTCTCAGATACAATGGGTGAGATGGCAGATATAACATTTGTGTTGTCATGTGTGTGATCTCATCTATAGTGTCCATGATGCCACGAATCCCATGGAGTAATGCGATGACTGTAATGGTGTGAAGTCACAAAAGAGTGGTTACGAAGATTTGTATAGTGCCTAAGAGATGTCATACATAAAATGGGTGTGATGATATCCTACGTACAGTTGGTCTGAGATCATCATTAGAGTGGTTGTGATGACACAGGTACAGTGGATGCAACGTCAGATATATTCGGAGTGATGTCATGAGTACAGTGCATGCGATGTCATAAATAATGTGGTGTCATTGACCATAAAATGTGGATGTGATGCCTTCAAAATGTGTTTATGATGGTACGCAAACAGGGGTGTGATGTCATACATACAAAGGGTGTGATAAGATGGAAAGAGTGGGTGTGAAACACAGAAGATTACAGTAGTTGTGACGGTAACAAAACTAGTGAATAGGTATTGTCATGACAATGATCTCATAGATACCATCTTGTTGTGATATCATCAATACAGTGGATGTGATGACAGAGATACTGTGGGTATGATGTCAAATTATATTGTGCGTGATGCCTTAGAAATGGTGGTTTGATGTCGCTAATGTGAGGATGCGATGTCTTCAACACAGGGCAAAGATGCTGCACATACGCAGATTATGAGTCATACAAGAGTAGGTGTGACGTGGTCAATACAGTCGGTGTGATGACAAGGATTATTTGCTGTGATGTCACATGTATAGGGAATATATTGCCCGTACATACTGGATGTGTAGTTTCATACATAGATGTTGTGAGGTCATAGTAGCTAGTAGAGTGAAGACTTAAAGCAGTAGATGTGATGTTACAGAGTGCAACTGATGTCACACATATAGCGAGGTGTGATGTTCTTTATTAAAAGGGTGGATCCATCTAAGTGCAAATGATAATACAAGGCCGAGTGTGGTGTCAGCAACACAGAGGTGGGAGTTTACTTTGGGGTGTGTGTCATAAAATATATGCATGGATGTCACGGTTTTTGGGATGAATATATAATTATATTTGTGATATCATCGATAGAGGGGTTGTGAGACCAGACCCTTTATTGAGTAAAATAAGTGGAAGTTTTCAAAAATAAAGTGGTGTGAGGCGAAAAAGAGGGATGTATACTGGTATTATACAAGTTTTCATAAATAGGGGGAGGGTGTCATACATACACTGGGTTGTAAAGAACATTTGCTGTATGACACAGTTACAGTCGTTGTGAGGTCAGTTTTGGTTTTGTGAAGTACAAAAGGGTTCTGTTCCATACACTGTTGTGATGTTTAAATAAAAATAAGTCGTAAAGGGTAGAGTGTGTGATGTAAAAGAAAAGGTATTTTATGATGTACTTATAGTGACTGTGATATCATCAGTAATGAAATTCTATGAACAATGGTGTGTACAGAAAAAAAGTGCATGTGATGTCAAAAAATATTGAGGTTGTGGTCTAAGGTGGTTATGATGTCATGTGTAGGCATTTGATGGAATACATTTTGCAACCTGTGATCTCTTACTTTTTGGTTTGTGATGGCGTGCAAAGTGGTGTGTGAAATAGAGTGGATGTGTGGCAGATAGAGGGGTTTTCAAGAAGACATAGACTTGTGTAGTCAACCACAGTGGGGGTGAGAAGTATATAGTGGATAGATGCCTAAACGAGAGTGCCAGAATCGGGTACATGTTAGTGCCCCCATTCATATCCCAATGCGATTATTTTTATGAGTATGTTGTTAAAGCATAGTAGGTGTTTTCATATTACAGTGGCTTGATGTCACAAGTGGTTTTGTATGTCATAAAGTGGTGGGGTGATAAACCCATTGCATGTGTTGCCATGAATACAGACTTGTGATGTTAAAGGTGGGGGAGGTCACAAATTAATAAAGGTGTCTACTACAGTGGGTTTAATCACACAAATGTGGTGTGGTATAATCTTTTCTCAGAAATGACCCATACAGGGGATGCGAGGCTATACGGGGTTTAAATGACATGGAAAAATGGGTGTGATGTCATGATGGTGTGTATCATACAGGGGGAAGTGATGTCATATGTATTCATAATTTGTCATGACTTTGGGGCTCGGGTTCATACATACAATGGGGGTTATTGACGAAAATCTGTGTGTGATGCCCGGGTACAGGGATGTCTTCAGATAAAAGGGGGTGTGATGTGGAAAAAAAGATGTGAGTCACGTATAGGTGAATTTTATGTCATCAGCGTGGGTGTAAAATTCATTTACGCATATTTTTCGATACTTAGTATGTGTGGTGTCCTACAAAGTGGTGTTTAAACTGATAGAGTGGGTGTCATCACATGAAAGTTTTTGGAGTTATCTGTCAATAAGTGGTTTATTGTCTTTTACACGGGGTTTAGCAAATATAGGATTGAATTCAGAACCATAGTGGATGGAGGGGACAGATGGGGGGCTGGGGATGTAAAGATATAGGGGGAGATTGTCAAAAACCGTGGATGGATTTTAAATTGGGGGGATCTGAGTCATGAATCAGTGTTTGTATGTCTCATACTGATCTTTTGATTTTAAAAAGTTAAAAATGTGATTCATGTAAAATGTTTAAGGGGGGGGGGGGGGGGGGGGGGGGGGGGGGGGGGGGGGGGGGGGGGGGGGGGGGGGGGGGGGGGGGGGGGGGGGGGGGGGGGGGGGGGGGGGGGGGGGGGGGGGGGGGGGGGGGGGGGGGGGGGGGGGGGGGGGGGGGGGGGGGGGGGGGGGGGGGGGGGGGGGGGGGGGGGGGGGGGGGGGGGGGGGGGGGGGGGGGGGGGGGGGGGGGGGGGGGGGGGGGGGGGGGGGGGGGGGGGGGGGGGGGGGGGGGGGGGGGGGGGGGGGGGGGGGGGGGGGGGGGGGGGGGGGGGGGGGGGGGGGGGGGGGGGGGGGGGGGGGGGGGGGGGGGGGGGGGGGGGGGGGGGGGGGGGGGGGGGGGGGGGGGGGGGGGGGGGGGGGGGGGGGGGGGGGGGGGGGGGGGGGGGGGGGGGGGGGGGGGGGGGGGGGGGGGGGGGGGGGGGGGGGGGGGGGGGGGGGGGGGGGGGGGGGGGGGGGGGGGGGGGGGGGGGGGGGGGGGGGGGGGGGGGGGGGGGGGGGGGGGGGGGGGGGGGGGGGGGGGGGGGGGGGGGGGGGGGGGGGGGGGGGGGGGGGGGGGGGGGGGGGGGGGGGGGGGGGGGGGGGGGGGGGGGGGGGGGGGGGGGGGGGGGAAAAAAAAAAAAAAAAAAAAAAAAAAAAAAAAAAAAAAAAAAAAAAAAAAAAAAAAAAAAAAAAAAAAAAAAAAAAAAAAAAAAAAAAAAAAAAAAAAAAAAAAAAAAAAAAAAAAAAAAAAAAAAAAAAAAAAAAAAAAAAAAAAAAAAAAAAAAAAAAAAAAAAAAAAAAAAAAAAAAAAAAAAAAAAAAAAAAAAAAAAAAAAAAAAAAAAAAAAAAAAAAAAAAAAAAAAAAAAAAAAAAAAAAAAAAAAAAAAAAAAAAAAAAAAAAAAAAAAAAAAAAAAAAAAAAAAAAAAAAAAAAAAAAAAAAAAAAAAAAAAAAAAAAAAAAAAAAAAAAAAAAAAAAAAAAAAAAAAAAAAAAAAAAAAAAAAAAAAAAAAAAAAAAAAAAAAAAAAAAAAAAAAAAAAAAAAAAAAAAAAAAAAAAAAAAAAAAAAAAAAAAAAAAAAAAAAAAAAAAAAAAAAAAAAAAAAAAAAAAAAAAAAAAAAAAAAAAAAAAAAAAAAAAAAAAAAAAAAAAAAAAAAAAAAAAAAAAAAAAAAAAAAAAAAAAAAAAAAAAAAAAAAAAAAAAAAAAAAAAAAAAAAAAAAAAAAAAAAAAAAAAAAAAAAAAAAAAAAAAAAAAAAAAAAAAAGCATATGTGGTTCTATTATTATTGTGTATTACACAGGGGATTCAGTAAAGGTGTGATGTATTTTTATTAGTATTTCAAAATGTGTGTTTTCAGGTGTGGTGTTTTCCCCAAAAGGGGGGTGTTTTTATATTATATTGGGTTTGAGGAAAGCTTTCGGGATGTTTCCCATAAAGGGTGGATGGCAAAAAATTTTGTGTTGTCTTTTGTGTCTCATTAAGGCCCCTGATGCCAAAATTTTGGGGTTTTTATACTTTTTGGGGGAAGCAAAAGGGGGTTAGAAATTTTTTAGTGCCAAATTTCTTTTTAAAAAGGGGTTGTGTTTCCCTCAAGTTTTGGGAAAAAACCCAATGGGGTTGGATGACGGTAAGTGGATAAAAAATATTTGGGATGATGTCTATTTACAAAATGGTTTTTAAAAAAATGGGTGTCAGCCAAAAAGGGTGTGCCCCCAAAAAAGTTTTTGAGGACGCAAAATTTTGGATTTTAAAAAGGTGGATGATGAAAATGGGTGAAAACCAAAAAAGATGTAGTCAAAAAGTGAAAAGATGTTACAATGGTTGATGTATCTAAAGGGGTTGAATTATGAAACTTTTTGTGAAAAACAATACATTGTTGAGACAAATACTGTGGGTTTGTTTCAATTTTTTATTGTCTATTTGAAAGGGGTTTGATTCAAATTTTGGATCTTCTAAAAGGGGAAAGATGCGAATACGGTTTGAGGTCAAAAATATGTCGGGGTCCAAAAATGGTTGATGAAAAGGGAATTTGTGTTTACAGAAAGGGAAAAAATTGCCCTAATAGGGGAGGGGTTTTCATACAGTTTGTGGCATGTAAATGGTGGGACTTAAAGGATTTGTTACAATAAAATTTTTCAACAAATGTGTGGTCAATAAAAGGGTTAATTAGGAGAGGTTTTGATGGAAAGATACAGGGGGGTGTTTTTCCTTTAATGGGTGTGTTTATTTGGGAAGGTTTTAAACCAAACCCCGGGGTTTTTGCTTTTTATAAAAGGGTATGCCATTAGAGTAAAATGAAATAAATACCGGTGTTTTGTGAAAAGGGTGGGAGTTTACAGGGGGGTTGATTCATAATAAGGCGGGTTTTCCAGAAGGGGTTGGAATTTTATAAGTGGTGGTTTTCATATAAGGGTTTGGAGCACAGATCCGGTTTGGATTCAAATATATGGAAGTGATTCAAAAAAAAATGGTGTGATGCAAGAGGGATGTGTTTTAAATAGGTATTATAAAGTTTATCTAAAGGGAGGGATGTAAAATCATGGTTTAAAATTTTATACTTTGGGGTTGATGCAATTACGGGTTTGTATGATATTGCTGTGGCAAAAAGGTTCGTTTTTTATCCGGGTGGATGGTTTTAAAGTAAAAAGTCAAAAGGAATGTGTGTTTTAAAAAATAGATATTTTAAGCCCGTTTGTGATGTAATAAGCATAATAAAATGTAAACGTAAATGCGGTGTATCTAAAAATGATGTATTATAAATTTGGGATTTTGAAAAGGGGGGTTTTTGATGTCATTTATGAGTTTGTGCATAATTTGAATGTATTTAAAATATTGGTGTAGGGCCCGGGGGACAAAGTGGGTGTGATGCTTAAAGGGTGTGAGGGGCAATAGATGGTTTTAGCAGAATGGGTTTTAGCAACAAAGTGTGGTAAAGTTTAGGAAAAGGTTAAAAACGTAGTATGTGCCATGATCATCGGGTACAGTTGTTAGTGGTCCCATCATATAAAAAGTGCGATGATATTTTTACTGTGTATGCTTGGTGTAATAAGCCATAGTAGGTGTCTTGTCATATTTACAGTGGCTGTGATGTCACAATGTAGTGTGTAAGTGGGATGTCATATAGCAGTGGGTGTGTGGTGTCATTGAACCGATTGCATGTGTTGCTCATGAATACAGACTTGTGAATGTAATTAAGGAGTGGGGGTGAGGTCACAAAAATTAATCACAGCGATGTCCACTTACATACAGTGGGTTTTGAATATCACACATAATGCTGGGAATGTGGTATAATCCATATACTCAGTAATGACCCAGGTACAGGGGATGCGATGGCAGATATACTGGGTTAATGAACATGAGAGGAAGTGATGTCATATGTAGTTCATAAGTTGTCATAGACTTTGTGGCTCTGGTATCATACATACAATGGGGGTTATATGATCGATAATCTGTGTGTGATGACACTGGTACAGAGGATGTGCTGTCAGATATAAAGGGTGTGATGTGAGAAAAAGAAGATGTGACGTCACGTATAGCGTGAATTTATGTCACTCAGCGTGGGTGTGATGTCATATATACTGCATATTGTTCGATACATATAGTATGTGTGGTGTCCTACATACAGTGTGTGTTATAACATTGATAGAGTGGGTGTCATCACACTGATACAGATTATGGAGCTTATGCTGTCAGATAGAGTGGTTGTATTGTCTTTACACGGTGTGTTTCATGTCAAATATAGTGGATATGAATTCAGAACCATAGTGGATGTGATGGGACAGATGGAGTGGCTGTGATGTCACTGATATAGGGGATGAGATGTCATAAACCGTGGATGTGATGTCATATAGAGGGGATCTGATGTCATGAATGCAGTGTTTGTGATGTCATCAATACTGATCATTGATATCATAAAGTGTGAATGTGATGTCATGTAGAATGTGTATGATGTCATATGTGTGCCCTGTCATGACTTACATACTTGTTGTTATATCATCGACACAGAGGTACATCGATACAAACGTGTGTGTCATCTGTGTGATGGCACAAATACAGTGGCAGTGATGTCAAATATAGTGTGTGAGATGTCAGGTGTAGAGGTTGCATTGTCATGAAAGCAGTATGTGTGATATCATATATATTAGTATGATGTCATAAATACACTAGCTGTGATGTCATGCATAAAGGGCTGTGATGTCATAAAGCTTTGATGTTATGTCATTCATCCTGAATGTGCTGTCATACATAGAGTGTGCGTGATATCGTCCAGAGAGTGGGTGTGTTATCATTGATACTCTGGGTTTGAGGACAAGCATACAGTGGATGTAGTCTCAGATACAATGGGTGAGATGGCAGATATAACATTTGTGTTGTCATGTGTGTGATCTCATCTATAGTGTCCATGATGCCACGAATCCCATGGAGGTAATGCGATGACTGTAATGGTGTGAAGTCACAAAGAGTGGTTGCGAAGATTTGTATAGTGCCTAAGATGTCATACATAAAATGGGTGTGATATGCTACGTACAGTTGGTCTGAGATCATCATTAGAGTGGTTGTGATGACACAGGTACAGTGGATGCAACGTCAGATATATTCGGAGTGATGTCATGAGTACAGTGCATGCGATGTCATAAATAATGTGGTGTCATGCCATAAAATGTGGATGTGATGCCTTCAAAAGTGTTATGATGGTACGCAAACAGGGGTGTGATGTCATACATACAAAGGGTGTGATAAGATGGAAAGAGGGGTGTGAAACACAGAAGATACAGTAGTTGTGAGGTAACAAAACTAGTGAATAGGTATTGTATACAATGG
>JAJLRB010002772.1:0-13000 GCA_020976825.1 Odocoileus hemionus | reverse complement strand
TTTTAATATACGATTTTTGAGTTTAATTTTAGCTTCCCAGGGGGGCCCCTTTTGGTAAAGAACCTGCGCTGCCACTCCATGAGATGAAGAGAAATGAGTGAAATCAATTCCCGTGAGTCTTGAAGATCCTCCTGGAAAGAAAAAGGGCACACCCAGTCCAAAGTTCCAAGCCTTGCAAATATACCAATGACATGGAGCCCGAAGGGCTAAAGACCTAGGTGACAGCATATACCGACTACGGACAGAGCAACTAGCGCAATCTTGAATGAGGCATAATATGCATGACATTACCTCGAGTAATTTTAAGTACTAAAACTTTGAATCAATAATGAGTTTTATCTTACTTTCCTGAGTAAATTCCAACAAAAAAGCATTCATATCAAAAGGAGAATTAAACTTAACAACTCAAAGAATCACCATCCCACCCCCCCCCCGGAGTAGTGTATATTACACAGGAGTGATTAAATTATCTAATCCGCACTCTACCCAAGAACAACCGGAAGTGTAGCATCTACCATGATTTTTGCGGGAGAGACTAAACAAACTTCCAGATATCTTGGGATTCCACACTTGGACGTGACAAAGGCGATCAAGCCAGTCCAGTCCTAAAGGAAATCAATCCTGGACTATATCATTGGAAAGGGAGGCTTATGCTGAAGCTGAAAGCTCCAATACTTTGGCCTCCTGATGTGAAGTAAATGGACTCGCTTGGTAAAGGAACCTCAGATCCTGGGAAAGAATTAGAAGACGACGAGGAGACGGGGCATGACAGAGGTTGAGATGGATGGATAGGGCCATCACTGGAACTTGCGATGAACAGTGAGTTTGAAGCAAGCAACCCGGGGAGTTGGTGATGTAACTAAGTAAGCCATGGAGGCTTTGCAGTCCAAGGGTTTCGCAAAGATCGACATGAACTGAGTGACTGAACTGAACTGAAATCAATAATGACAGCGAACAGACCTATTTCCCCCCTTGTGTATACAAGAATTAAATTTGCTTAATGCTACAAACCACAAGAGGTAGAGCATAATCTCTAATCCTTTTAAATTGTGGCAGTGCAAAGAGACTTTCATCCAAAGATTAAATGTGGGTACGCATGGTGAACTGGAGGATTAAACGTTACAGTGGAGAAACCCTAACAAAACACCCCAACGTCAGTATAATCAAAGTTCAACATCATCCAGTGTTAAGTTAGATTGATAGAGTGTGATTACCCTTACGATGATGAATGAGCATGAGACCTGCCCATCTAGAGTTCATCACATCCAAAACCATAAACATAAGTATATTATATCATGAGGAAGACATCAAGAAAATTTCCAATTAGAGACCATTCTAGTAAATAAAATATCTGACCGAAAATGGGGAGAATATAAAAAATAATACTTACCCAAACTACCAAGAATCATCCCAAACCCAGTAAAAACAGAGAAAATGTCATAACTAAGGGAAAGAATCAAAGTGACACATGGCGCATGTGACCTAGTCAAATGTGCGTCTCATGTGAGAGTGGATCCTGTGAATAGAAAAAGTAAGTGAGTAAATCTACTGAAAACTGAAGAGTATGTACATTACAGTAAATAAAAATACAAATCAAACTAAACAAAAACCTTATGCTAGGGAGATAAAAAATTAAATAAATATCTTCATATGATTAAAAACAACTCACAAATACAGGCAGTTACACTGAAGAGTCTTAAAGATTAGTCTATACCCAATGATTCCAATTGTATGGAAGGGTCACAGACATCTCTGATATTCATTCATGTCCATCTATTCAGTTCGAATTTAGGTTTGTTTGCCATTACTATAATGATAAAATAGTAAGGATTGTGTAAACAGAGATTCAAAAATTGAGAGTGTCAAAATAAATTATAAGCACGACAATGTTTATCTACACTGTCCTTGAGGTTTTTCAACAAAATGATTTAGAACAGTTTCTAAATTTGTAGATTAACTAAATATACTGTGTGATGCATATAATTAGCTTAATAGTAATTCCTAGAAAACATTTGGAGTGAGAAAAACAGTTTAAGTTTTTACATACCAGCCCCTGTTTAGACAGAATTTTGGCTTCTGGAATAGTAATCCTCAATGACTAGCAACACACACACCACCACAACACACACACAATTTGCGACACACGACACACACACATCACACATAGCAACTAAACAGCAACAGCAACTATATATTGCAACAAGGAAGCCTAAAAAAGTGGTTACATTGCTCCAAATAACAGATTTCTTATTTCTCCTTTCAGTTCTATATGTTTTTATTATGAAATACCTTTTAATTCCTGATAATTTTTTCCTTTTTCTAGAGTCATTTTGTTGAAAGAGGTATTGAAAAGTAGACTCAACTATATGTCTACAAAAGACCTCTTTTAAATATAAACGAATCAGATAAGCTAAAAGAAGTATAAACTATACATTTTGTGTTATCAGCGGCATAAGTTGCATATGACTCTTGGGACCCCATGGATCTGGAGCCCACAAGGCTCCTTTGTCCATGGGATTTTCCAAGGCAAGAATAACTGGAGTGTGTTGTCACTTCCTTCTCCAGGGGTAATATACACAGGTATTTTGTTTTCAATTATTAACACCTGATTCTATTAACCATCACCACTTGGAGCATCTGGAAAGTATGTTTTATCTTTATCTTTTGTTAATGGTGGGTTCTGTCCGATAGATACACTATTTTACTCTCATGTTGATGCTATTAACCAAGGTGTTAGCACATACCAATAACAGTATGGAGATTCCTTAAAAAAAACTAGGAACTAAAACTACCGCTGATGACCCAGGAACCCACTACTGGAACATATACCCTGAGAAAACTGTAATCGAAAACACACTACCCTAATATTCATTGCAGCAACTATTTGCAATAGCCAGGATATGGAAGCAACCTAGATGTCTATCAACAGATGAATAGATAAAGAAATTGTGGTACACATAAACACAATGGAATATTAACTCAACCGAACATAAAAAGGAACAGATATGAGTCAACTGAAACTGATTGTAGATGAACCTAGATGAACCCTGTTATACAGAGTGAAGTAAAGTCAGGAAAAACCTTATATCATATAATTAATGCATATATATGGAATCTAGAAAAATAGTACTGATACACATATTACTTGCAGGGTAGGAATAGAGATGCAGGCATAGAGAGCAGACTCATGGACAAAACAGGGTAAAGGATGAACTGAAAAAGCAGCACTGACATATATGCACTAAGTTACTGTATGTGAACATGTTGTGAACATGTGTAAACATATGTGAAACAGATACTGGGAGGAAGCTGCTCAACAACACTGGGAGCCTGCCTGGTATTCTGTGAAGACCAGGAGGGGTGGGCTGGAGGGCGGGGTGGAAGCCCAAGATACACACACACACACACACACACACATGTATACACATACACACACATGTATACACACACCAACCTTGTATATACACACATGTATACACACAATACCACACACTATACACACACAGAGTTATGACTGGTTTGCAAGTTTTTATAAGGGACAGACACCAACACAATATTATAAATCATCCTCCAATTAAAATAAAATAAATAAAAGTAAGAAAATAAGTTCATGTGGAAAAATCTAGTTAAGGTATTATGTCAAATCTGAATTGAGTGTAGGAATGACTAAAAGTAGTAATCTATGAAAATGTGCTAGGATGAATATCTGTAAGCATTTTAAAAACTGAAATTTTACAAATGCTCTTCTAATACAAAAACACTGCAGAATTTTATAGACGCAAAATTTAGTTTTGAAGAAAACACTCTAATCAACTATTATAAAATAAAGTGGTCAACAAATTTGAAAGTTATTTGTAAACATGTGATCTAATAAAAAAAGATTATATTCCTCAGAAAGTTCTATGTCTTTAGAAATGCTAACACATTCTAATGCGACCGAAATTTCTCTATCAAGCCAGCCTCACCCTTCAAATGATTTTACTGTGGTAGCATTCCAAAGTTTTCTCCTTACTTCTTCCACATCTGCCTTCCTGGAAACTATCCTCAATGAAAGAGCCCAGAGTGATCTTGGTAACGTTCCACGTAAATACTGGTGGGATCTATCTCTTCGTCACGTCTCTGCTGACAGCTCTCTGATAGGCTTCCTGGCTTCTCTCCTCGGAGCTAGCTGGCTGTATGGGGGGATTGTGTTTGAGGTGAGTCTCAACTCCAGTCGTGTCCTTTTGTCTCTGTGGGGGGGTGCTTGGAAGCATCTCCATGGACTGTATATAGCCCGCCCAGCTCCTCTGTCCACAGAATTTTAGTTTTTCCAGGAGTAACAGGAATACTGGAGTGGGTGTGCCATTTCCTGCCCCAGGGGATCTTACTCCACCCAACACACAACATGAGAAAGGAAACCCGCATCCTTCTTACTCACATCTCTGGCACTGGCATGGCAGATTCTTTACCACTAGATTCTTTACAACCCTTGGGAAGCCTTACCCTAAAGACCCACTTCTTCTTCTCCCCAGAGTGGGGAAGGCTCAAAATCCTAAACAGAATTAGAGTCCTCACCACCGAGCACCCAGTGCGACCACCAAAAAGCCGTTAAATCGTGATCGTCGAGGTAAATATCTTAGGTAACTATCCCCTCATTCTAGTCCCCCTTCTATGCCTAAGTCATTTTACGTCCATCACATGTGGAACGTCTCACATTGAATCTGGTTCCTATTTAAATTTATTTGCTCAGAAATCAAAAACTGTAAGGTTATTATTAGAACCTTGAAAAGGAACTGAATGGGTCAGTGCAATAAGGTTTTAATAAGATGTTTCATTAAAAGAACGTGTATCTAAGATCCTACTAAAATGGGAAGGCAAACCTTGGGCAACCCAAAGGTGAGAACTAAGTGGAACTTTATAAACTAAGGGATACGCTGATTCGTCTATGCCAGTGAAACAGGATAGGAATCTTTCAGGTCCTTACATTCTACCCATTATAAAAATTAAGATAAGGGAGAAGGGAAGGGGGGACGTTATTTAAAGAAAACCTGATGAGATGTACTGGTTCTTTCTGGAGCCATACTTCCTTGGCTTGGAATTCCCTGGCTTCTTTGCTTTAAGAACAAAGATGATTTTATAAAACCTCATATTGCTTCAGTTTACTCCATGGCGGGTTAGGATTGGAAATAAGAGCATTTTAACAACATTCTGGATATAGTGATCATTCCACTATCAGTGATGCCTATCTATTGCCGCAGACATGTTTTGTACTAAATCTGTACTTAGAATTACCTCAGAAAAGAAAGACTTAGAGAATTTTCTATCTACAGTTATTCTGATGTTCGTCCCATATCTATTGGCTTGCTGAAATTCATCTTATCTAGTCTTCTTGATTGAGATTAGCAAAAAATCTTTTCATATGTTTAATAGATTCCAGGACTGTTGTATAAGCAATTTTTGAGTAAAGATTAGCCAATATGAATATATTCATGCTCTATGTCTTTCTTTCTTGAGTTGAGTTTGCAGATGTTTCTGATAATGAATGATTTTACTGAGAAATCTGAAACTCAAATTGATTATTTTTATTTTTTAAGTGATAACAGGTTTTTTTTTATTATGTAAACATTTGATGTTCTAAAAAACAAATAGGTTATTCATAGGCTGTTGATTTTTTTTATTGGACTCAAACAATTTGTCTTGTATACACCATCCCATTAAAATGTTAATAATTATCCTTTTTATTGAGAGAACTTCTTTAAAATTAGCTTAGGTATTTGGTTTACTTAAGTTTTTGGTTTTCTCATTTTTGGATTGTACTTACTTATTTCCTTTAGGTTGACCGCATTTTAAAATATTTTTAACCACATTTATTTTGAAGCATTAATTGAGATCCCTTCTGTACTCTTTTTGGGTACCACAAGACGGATTGAAATATCAAAGTCAATAAAACTAAAATGTTAGAAACAACTCAGAAGGTGATCCAGAATTGAATGCACTAGCTAGATGACTAAGTGTAGACTAGTATTTTCACGCCTTCAGTCGATTAACTAATATCAATATGTTTAAAGAAAGAATTAATTCAAAATATTTAATGCAAAAAAATTGACAGAATTGAAAGGAGCGGAAAAAAAAAGGGGTATATTCATCATTAATTATACGGAGTTTTTTAGCTCTACTCAATAAATAATAGAAAAGAAAACAAAAATCAAAAGAAATTTAACGGAGTACAGTAGGTATAGAAATCGTAGACGATATTAGAAAACTTCATATATTTAATATCTCGGTTATTAGATCAACGAAGCTGAGACTTAAATTTCAGTTAATTTAAGGTTGAAAGTAAGTTTAGAAATGCACCAAAGAAATCAGTCAAAACCATAGATAGAACGAAAAACAGAAAAATAAAACAATAGAAGTCAGTAAAATTTAAAAAATAGTTAAAACATAGACACCACTATACAGTGCCAATAGACACAAGTGATCACCAAAAACGTTAAATCAATTCTCTCAGAACATTAAAAAACTAAATTGCTAAAAACCCTAGAAAAAATGATTTCCAAAAGAGTATATAAAAGACCACACGTCTAATATTAATAATGAAAAAAAAAAAGTTGATTTTGTAAACATACACTCTCCGTCCGAGGCAAAAACAATAGAATAATTAGTCACCAATCTGGTGTAAAAGACTTTGGTACATATAATGGACAATGTGAAAATTTTTGAAAACCAGGATTATAAAAGCTAACAACTGTCTCCTGATCTCTGATTGCCGGAGCAGATTCTTTACCATCAGAAACACAAGGGAAAGCACAAGAATAAGGAGAAGTGTGTAGCCTGTCCCTTCTCAGGGGAATCATCCCGACCCTTGACTCGAACATGAGGCCTCCTGCGTTGCAGGCGGCAGGCTCTTCTTTACCAGGCTGAGCTATCAGGGGAAGACTTAATGAAATAGGAAAAATTGCTTGAAAACAAGAATTTATAAAAGTTAACAATAGAAAAATCGCAATAGATTACAATCTTAAAGATATAAGTACTGTTTCCATTTTTGTTGAGCTTTTTGATCATTTTTCAGTCCGTCGTACTGTTCAGTTGACAGTATATTGTATTTATTTTTGCAGGTCTTAATGGACTGCAGCACGCCAGGCTTCACTTAGTGTCCCATAAGCAATATTCGTCAGGAGTCCATACCCAAACTCATTGTCCATGGAGTGAGTGTTTGCCATCCATTCATCCTCATCCTCTGTCGTCCTTTCTCCTCCCAGTTAACGGCTCCTTCCATTCTTTCACATGCATCAAGGGTTTTTTCCAAGTGAGGCATGTTTCTTCACATCAGGTGGCAAAAAGTATTGGAGCTTTCCATCTTCAGCATCAATTACTTCCATATGAATATTAAGGACTGATTTCCTAGTATGGACTGCGTTGGATCTCCTTGCAGTCAAGGGATCCCTCAATGGTTTTCAAACACACAAGTTCTCAACAGCATCAGTTTTTTTTGGCTCTCACCCTTCTATTGGTCCAACTCTAACATCCATACTGACTATAAAAAAAACCATGGGTTTTGATAGAGGAAAACTTGTCAAAAGTAATGTTTTGTTTTTTAATTGCTCTCTAGTTCGGTTTAGTCCCCCCCCCCCCCCCCACAAGAAGTAAGTGTTTTTTTTAATTTTCAGGCTGCGTCTCATCTGCAGTGATTTTGGGCCCAAAATAAAGTTCTCATGTTTCCATTGTTCCCCATCTATTTCCCCAGAAGGGATGGTACTGGATGCCATGATTTAGTTTTCAGAATTTAGTTTTAACCCAACATTTTCATTTTTTTCTTTTCATCAAGAGGCCCCTTTGTTTTTGTTCTTTTTGCCATAAGGGTGGTGTCATTGAGTGTCTCAGGTTATTGATATTTCCCCCAGCAAATCTTGATTCCAGCTTTGCTTCATAGAATCAGCATTTTATGATGTTCCTGCATATAAGTTAAAAAAGCGGGTGCAATATACGCCTTCCGACTCCTTTCCAATTTGGAAAAAACCCGTCTGTTGTTCCGTATCCCGTTCCAACAGTTTTTCTTGACCTGCATGCAGATTTTCAGGGGGCGGTCAGGGGGGGCTATATTCCCACTCTTGAAAAAATTTTTAAGTTTGTTGGATCCACACAGTCAAAGGCTTTAACTTGTTAAGAAGCAGAAGTGATGTTTTTCTGTAGATCATTTTATTGCGTGTATTTATTTACAATAAACTGCAACCCTAAAAGTTTACAAGGATTAACTTTGAAATTGTTTAGCTACAGATCTTTTTTTAGAATTAAAAACAGCTCGACACCTGAAGTTTCCTCATTTCCCCTTTTCTCCCCTCATTTACTCTCCCCCTGGCTTCAAACAAGTGGGATCTCATTTTGTCACAATGATTTAATTTTATTTTCTAGAAATTTTTTATAAATGGAACCCCAAATAAATATTCTTCTTGTCTGGATTAAATTTTACTCAGCATATACTTTAGTTCCATCTATTATATCATTAGTATTGTTCCTTAGTGCTAAAGAATATATTCCACCTGTGGTCAATGTCACAAGTCCTTATGGATTAATTTTTTGTGTAGATTTTGTAGACTATGGCTGGGTTCGAGCTGCTGTAGTATAACGCATCTAACACTTGTATACTAGTCATGCCTGGAATGTATCCTTTTATATCTACAAGTTGTACCTCAGAGATGAATGGATGGTATGTTGGCTATTACGCTTAATTTGTTTTATATCCTGTCAATTTTCTCCAAAGTGGTTTATATAGCGAATCCAATACGTCACACTAGACAGTCCTTGAGGATTTTCCATTATATTATACAACATGTTGATACTTTAAAAAAAATAGTGAGCTTTTTATTTCTCATGCATTTGAAAGTAGAGTTTTTAGTGAAATTTTATTATGATTAGTATTACTTTAATAATCTTCTCGATGACAATTGAGGGACTATAGTGTCGCAGACATCTCTTTAGTATGTGTTGTATTGGCTTGCTGTACACCTAATCATAACATTTATTAGGTTTCAGAATATTTTTTTTAGCAGAACTTGCAAAAATTTTGGAGTTTTTGTACCTTTGTAGCGTAATCATAGTTGTAGATTATTGAGTTTACGTTTATACAATTCTGTAGGACTCTCTGTCCTTCTAGTGCATCAAACGCGCATTTCTGAATTGCAGAAATTTTTTCTGTTCAAGCTTTCTCTTGGCTTTTAGCATGTCAAATTCTTTGACGAAAGGGAAGATACAAAGAATCCATAGGTCATTATAAGTGAAGAACAAAAAGTCCTAGATTGTTAGCAAGAGATTGTAAGTTCTAGAGCTAAAATTATAAGGTTTTAAAATATAATAAAATGTGCAGGCGTAAAACTATACTTATAATATTGTTTATTTTCGCGCTACCAGCTATGTTGAGGCAAGAACCTAATTACTTTTTACATTAGAAATGTGTATCATTTACATAAGTTTCAAGCAAAGAGACTAGAGTACGTTATAGTCAGTTTAGACAAAGTAGTACGAAGATTAAGAAAGAATTGTGAGAGATAGTAGACGATGCATGCATGTGATGTTTAGGGAGAAAGCAGATGTTAAGTTGATTATACATGTAAATATATGGAGAATGAGAGAAATTGTCTATTATATCAGTAGTTATCTTCCAATGAGATAGAATTATACTTTAGTTCTAAAAAATAAGTTGCATTCTGATTTCCTAGGTTAAGAGAAAGAACCCACTTTTAATAGAGAGATGTACAAAGAAGTCTATTTTCTGAAGTCATCACAAATAGTATTCTTTGAGGTTAAGGAAGAACAGTTAGCACAGCTCATGAGTTTTTACGTGTCTTTTTTTGTGTTTTTCCACCTTGTGGTTCTGGTAGTTAATGTAAAGAACGAATCTGGTCTTTATCATTAAAAGGTTTTCTACATTATCTATGGCTTATAAGATTACATGTGAGAGTCCAGTAGGAAATGTATCAATAAAATTTATCGTCCATCTCGATGACTTTCTCAGGAAATTAAGGTTGTGGATAAGTTTCCTACTTTGCATACGTCTCCAATATGTTAGATGCAAAGGGATTAGCTGCCTGCACAAGAATTGAAGGAAAAGCTCGGCGAGGAAAGAATGTGAGGAGAGGAAATATAGAATAATGGGAATAGATTAGTCTAGGTGGATGGTTGGACAAAGTATGATTTCCAAACAGATCGTATACTAGAACCTCTATTATTAGTGGTATGAAGTTTTACTTCTTAAAAGATAAGCGAACTCTGGATAGGAGAGATGGGCTAAGTGTAGCTGAAGTAAAAATTGTATTGCTTATGGAGGTATGCATCAGATAGCGGCACGTGTAGGTCTTCTAAATATCAGTTGTTCCTATGATCTCTGTGTTTAGAAAGATCATGTCATAAATAATGTTTTTAAAAACATGACCCAGAGGGATGAGAGAGGAGGGAGGAATGGGAGTGGGAATGGATCGGGATGGGGACGAACACATGTAAAAGATCCATGAGTCTGATTCATAGTCAAGTATGGCAAAAAAACCACTATAGTATGGTAAAGTAATTAGCCTCCATCCTAATCAAAAATACATGAAAATAAGTGACTTTAATTTTCAAAGTTAAATCGCGCGCAGTGAAATTATTTCATAAAAATATTGCTTTGAATTTTTAATCTTTGACCAATTTACATAAGGATAATCTTAGACACTAGAGTTTTTGTATATACAAGATAAAGAAAGTGAATTGCAATGATTTATAAAATAAAATCCCTTGAAGTCCGTCAAATGGAATAAATACAGAGTTAATTAGAATTGGTCGACTTTTGAGAAGCCTAAGAAAGAAAGAGAGAAGTTGAAAAATTAGCTGATATATGATGGACAAAAGAATGGAGGAGATAACAGTTTAGAATAGCGTATGTATATATACTAAGTATATTAAAGTATTTCTGAAAGATATACCCAACTACAAGATAATTAATAAATGTAAAAGTTGAACCAATACCAGAAGTAACTGGTAAAAATAAGAATTTTCTCTTTAGCGAGGATTGTATTGATAGAGTTAATTGATTAATATTACAGAATTGATTAGTATTACCTCTATGGTAGGAGAAAAGCCAGAATACAGTAGGAAGAAATAAGACAGGGGCAAGCTGTAGATGCAATCAGTGAAGCCTGATTGAGAGCCAGTACTTTCAAGGGTGGGCCAGGCTAGGATGTGTGTGTCGTCTTGGAATGACCGATCGTTCTGCTTCTAGTACAGGTCACAGAAGGGCGCAATTGGGGGTACAAAATCTCATTGGATGTTATGAGGTAAATTATCGTGTCCTAAGAGGAGTAGTTGATTGGTATCGACTTGATCGTTAAATGTAAATTAGATGAATTAGAGATTTCACGCTCGGTGTATTTTGTGCACCTGAATTTTAGATTGCTACCCTAGGCGAATCCCAATTTATTTGTCCTCTTTATAGCCATTTTAACAAATGGAGGAATACAAAAACGTTGCTAGATTTAGAGTTGAGTTTGTTTATAAAAGTTTCACCGTAGCCCTACTCCAGAGCCGAGATATGCAGTGTTAAGAGTGAGCCCTACGTCCTCAAAGCATGCTCCTAGTCCACTCTTTGCAGCAGTTAATACGCTTAGAATTTCACAGCAATTTTGCAAAAGTCTTGTATCCTTTATCGGTCTCCTTCTATTTTTGAACTGGTTAGTGTGCCAATGGATTCATGGGCGAGGAGATAAAAGCAGTCTACCCTATCCATAGGCGAGAAGAATCCCTTGAGATATTGTTTTTTTTGTATCTCTCCCCGCAGAGTTACTTGCGACAAGGAGTAGAATGGATTGTGAGGCATGTATAAGCCTCTATTATTGGGGGAGAGGTACATAAGCGATCACTTTGAATAATGATGTCATATTGAAATTTTCAACTTTAGTGGTTTAACTATGTTGATTAGAGGCTTTTCAAGTTCTAGTATAACCTTACATAGTATTTCAGTTGCGTTTTATTTCACAATTCTCTGGAAGCAGCAGGGGAAGATTAAATTAGTATTTATAGATAGACATTTAGGAAGGAGAGAGAATAAGACATGGTAGATGACTTGCAGAAGCGCCTAAGGAAATCACTAATCAAAAGGATGAGAACTTGTATCTCAGTTATTCTGACCGCTTTTCATAACACTTAGTTCCTAAGATATACCTTGTAGTTCTCAAGTAATAAGTCTTGTGCTAGAGGGCACTGTTGAAATTATACTTCATAAGAGAAATAATCAACTCCATGTTTATAATGCATTGCTCTACGATAAACCATGAGCACTTGTGAAAAAACAAGAGACATGTTGAAAGTCTGAATTTTATCGTTCGAATAGAAGTCAAGTCATAATATCAAAATTCATAAATTCAACATGAAAACAGTAGTATTAGTAAGTTTCAAGACCTTGTCATTAATCTAGTGTTTAGGGTTTCTAATCCTATCTTGATTAGACAGACACCAGGGACTTCTAGAAGCTCTCAATAGTAGCACATATTGTGGATGAGTCAAAATACTTTTGTCAAAGAAGGATAACTGTCCCAGGCACATTGTTTAAAATCTCTCGCAAAAAATAATTAGAAATTTAGTTTCCTAGATGATAAAGTTCATGCGCTTTCTCTCTCTACTTTGCTCCAGGTGGATACTCAGCATGACACACAAGGAGATACTTAATAGATTTCATAGCTGTGTGAAGCAGCAAAAGAGATACTCTGTTTGATATTTAGTCATCTGTGTATAATAACATATGGCATAAGCTAGATTCATAATTATGCTACTTAACGGGAAATTTCCAAAATCTTCTCGAATTTTAACTGTATTACTTTTCTAGTTGAGTCTTCGGGAATACACTCAGCAAATTATGTAGTGGATATAGAATACATAATGAGCCATTGAAACTGTCATACTCGTGTATGCTTGGTCCCACATTTCTGTAGATTCATTAAAGAAATGATTACGAAATTTGCATGGAAAACTAGGTTACAGATGTCGCATTAAAGACTTA
>JAJLRB010002771.1:0-13014 GCA_020976825.1 Odocoileus hemionus | reverse complement strand
ACTCCCAGGCCAAGGCCCAACTCCATGCACACGTCTGTTCCTGCCCCCTGCCCCTTCAGAGAGCTCGGCTGAGCCAGAGTCTGTCAGGCAGCTCCCTGGCAGCCCCAGCAGCTCCGCCTGGGTGGGAAGAGGCAGAGCCGACCTAGGATCACAGTGGGCCTCTTGCTCTCCCTGCTCCCCTGAGGCAGCTGGGGCAAAGACGGCTTGGGCATCCACCCCGTTGCTCCCCTCTTCCCTCTGCCAGAAGGCTCTGCCTCCTGGGACGTTGCAGTGTGGAGACAGCCCCTGCCAGCACCTTCCCACCCAGTAGGCCTCAGCTGAGGCCTAGGCCCAGGGGAAAGGCCCTAGCGGGGCTGAGTTGGGGTAGCTGCCCGTGCATGTCTGGACACACTCCCTGCAGCCTGCCCCTTCGTGGGCAGTAGCCCTGGACGCCAGGAAGGCCTGGGCAAGGCTGGCCAAGGGCAGGGGCCTCGCTGGGTTGTGCCTCTGGCCTGTGGGGCCTCCAGCAGAACCGGCCCTCTCCCTCTGGCACACCTCCCCGCCTGCCTCCAAAGGCCGTTTTGGAAGCACTCTGGCCGGCTGTTCCCGCAAATCGCGCACACTGCTCTGAAACCCGGGAGAAAAGTGCTTTGGGGTGGTCCTCTCTCCGGGCCCATGGCCCCGAGCCTGGGGACCAGCTCGGGGGTCCACACTCCCAGGCCAAGGCCCAACTCCATGCACACGTCTGTTCCTGCCCCCTGCCCCTTCAGAGAGCTCGGCTGAGCCAGAGTCTGTCAGGCAGCTCCCTGGCAGCCCCAGCAGCTCCGCCTGGGTGGGAAGAGGCAGAGCCGACCTAGGATCACAGTGGGCCTCTTGCTCTCCCTGCTCCCCTGAGGCAGCTGGGGCAAAGACGGCTTGGGCATCCACCCCGTTGCTCCCCTCTTCCCTCTGCCAGAAGGCTCTGCCTCCTGGGACGTTGCAGTGTGGAGACAGCCCCTGCCAGCACCTTCCCACCCAGTAGGCCTCAGCTGAGGCCTAGGCCCAGGGGAAAGGCCCTAGCGGGGCTGAGTTGGGGTAGCTGCCCGTGCATGTCTGGACACACTCCCTGCAGCCTGCCCCTTCGTGGGGCAGTAGCCCTGGACGCCAGGAAGGCCTGGGCAAGGCTGGCCAAGGGCAGGGGCCTCGCTGGGTTGTGCCTCTGGCCTGTGGGGCCTCCCAGCAGAACCGGCCCTCTCCCTCTGGCACACCTCCCCGCCTGCCTCCAAAGGCGTTTTGGAAGCACTCTGGCCGGCTGTTCCCGCAAATCGCGCACACACTGCTCTGAAACCCGGGAGAAAAGTGCTTTGGGGTGGTCCTCTCTCCGGGCCCATGGCCCCGAGCCTGGGGACCAGCTCGGGGGTCCACACTCCCAGGCCAAGGCCCAACTCCATGCACACGTCTGTTCCTGCCCCCTGCCCCTTCAGAGAGCTCGGCTGAGCCAGAGTCTGTCAGGCAGCTCCCTGGCAGCCCCAGCAGCTCCGCCTGGGTGGGAAGAGGCAGAGCCGACCTAGGATCACAGTGGGCCTCTTGCTCTCCCTGCTCCCCTGAGGCAGCTGGGGCAAAGACGGCTTGGGCATCCACCCCGTTGCTCCCCTCTTCCCTCTGCCAGAAGGCTCTGCCTCCTGGGACGTTGCAGTGTGGAGACAGCCCCTGCCAGCACCTTCCCACCCAGTAGGCTCAGCTGAGGCCTAGGCCCAGGGGAAAGGCCCTAGCGGGGCTGAGTTGGGGTAGCTGCCCGTGCATGTCTGGACACACTCCCTGCAGCCTGCCCCTTCGTGGGGCAGTAGCCCTGGACGCCAGGAAGGCCTGGGCAAGGCTGGCCAAGGGCAGGGCCTCGCTGGTTGTGCCTCTGGCCTGTGGGGCCTCCCAGCAGAACCGGCCCTCTCCCTCTGGCACACCTCCCCGCCTGCCTCCAAAGGCCGTTTTGGAAGCACTCTGGCCGGCTGTTCCCGCAAATCGCGCACACTGCTCTGAAACCCGGGAGAAAAGTGCTTTGGGGTGGTCCTCTCTCCGGGCCCATGGCCCCGAGCCTGGGGACCAGCTCGGGGGTCCACACTCCCAGGCCAAGGCCCAACTCCATGCACACGTCTGTTCCTGCCCCCTGCCCCTTCAGAGAGCTCGGCTGAGCCAGAGTCTGTCAGGCAGCTCCCTGGCAGCCCCAGCAGCTCCGCCTGGGTGGGAAGAGGCAGAGCCGACCTAGGATCACAGTGGGCCTCTTGCTCTCCCTGCTCCCCTGAGGCAGCTGGGGCAAAGACGGCTTGGGCATCCACCCCGTTGCTCCCCTCTTCCCTCTGCCAGAAGGCTCTGCCTCCTGGGACGTTGCAGTGTGGAGACAGCCCCTGCCAGCACCTTCCCACCCAGTAGGCCTCAGCTGAGGCCTAGGCCCAGGGGAAAGGCCCTAGCGGGGCTGAGTTGGGGTAGCTGCCCGTGCATGTCTGGACACACTCCCTGCAGCCTGCCCCTCGTGGGGCAGTAGCCCTGGACGCCAGGAAGGCCTGGGCAAGGCTGGCCAAGGGCAGGGGCCTCGCTGGGTTGTGCCTCTGGCCTGTGGGGCCTCCCAGCAGAACCGGCCCTCTCCCTCTGGCACACCTCCCCGCCTGCCTCCAAAGGCCGTTTTGGAAGCACTCTGGCCGGCTGTTCCCGCAAATCGCGCACACTGCTCTGAAACCCGAGAAAAAGTGCTTTGGGGTGGTCCTCTCTCCGGGCCCATGGCCCCGAGCCTGGGGACCAGCTCGGGGGTCCACACTCCCAGGCCAAGGCCCAACTCATGCACACGTCTGTTCCTGCCCCCTGCCCCTTCAGAGAGCTCGGCTGAGCCAGAGTCTGTCAGGCAGCTCCCTGGCAGCCCCAGCAGCAGCTCCGCCTGGTGGGAAGAGGCAGAGCCGACCTAGGATCACAGTGGGCCTCTTGCTCTCCCTGCTCCCCTGAGGCAGCTGGGGCAAAGACGGCTTGGGCATCCACCCCGTTGCTCCCCTCTTCCCTCTGCCAGAAGGCTCTGCCTCCTGGGACGTTGCAGTGTGGAGACAGCCCCTGCCAGCACCTTCCCACCCAGTAGGCCTCAGCTGAGGCCTAGGCCCAGGGGAAAGGCCCTAGCGGGGCTGAGTTGGGGTAGCTGCCCGTGCATGTCTGGACACTCCCTGCAGCCTGCCCCTTCGTGGGGCAGTAGCCCTGGACGCCAGGAAGGCCTGGGCAAGGCTGGCCAAGGGCAGGGGCCTCGCTGGGTTGTGCCTCTGGCCTGTGGGGCCTCCCAGCAGAACCGGCCCTCCCCTCTGGCACACCTCCCCGCCTGCCTCCAAAGGCCGTTTTGGAAGCACTCTGGCCGGCTGTTCCCGCAAATCGCGCACACTGCTCTGAAACCCGGGAGAAAAGTGCTTTGGGGTGGTCCTCTCTCCGGGCCCATGGCCCCGAGCCTGGGGACCAGCTCGGGGGTCCACACTCCCAGGCCAAGGCCCAACTCCATGCACACGTCTGTTCCTGCCCCCTGCCCCTTCAGAGAGCTCGGCTGAGCCAGAGTCTGTCAGGCAGCTCCCTGGCAGCCCCAGCAGCTCCGCCTGGGTGGGAAGAGGCAGAGCCGACCTAGGATCACAGTGGGCCTCTTGCTCTCCCTGCTCCCCTGAGGCAGCTGGGGCAAAGACGGCTTGGGCATCCACCCCGTTGCTCCCCTCTTCCCTCAAAAAAAAAAAAAAAAAAAAAAAAAAAAAAAAAAAAAAAAAAAAAAAAAAAAAAAAAAAAAAAAAAAAAAAAAAAAAAAAAAAAAAAAAAAAAAAAAAAAAAAAAAAAAAAAAAAAAAAAAAAAAAAAAAAAAAAAAAAAAAAAAAAAAAAAAAAAAAAAAAAAAAAAAAAAAAAAAAAAAAAAAAAAAAAAAAAAAAAAAAAAAAAAAAAAAAAAAAAAAAAAAAAAAAAAAAAAAAAAAAAAAAAAAAAAAAAAAAAAAAAAAAAAAAAAAAAAAAAAAAAAAAAAAAAAAAAAAAAAAAAAAAAAAAAAAAAAAAAAAAAAAAAAAAAAAAAAAAAAAAAAAAAAAAAAAAAAAAAAAAAAAAAAAAAAAAAAGGGGGGGGGGGGGGGGGGGGGGGGGGGGGGGGGGGGGGGGGGGGGGGGGGGGGGGGGGGGGGGGGGGGGGGGGGGGGGGGGGGGGGGGGGGGGGGGGGGGGGGGGGGGGGGGGGGGGGGGGGGGGGGGGGGGGGGGGGGGGGGGGGGGGGGGGGGGGGGGGGGGGGGGGGGGGGGGGGGGGGGGGGGGGGGGGGGGGGGGGGGGGGGGGGGGGGGGGGGGGGGGGGGGGGGGGGGGGGGGGGGGGGGGGGGGGGGGGGGGGGGGGGGGGGGGGGGGGGGGGGGGGGGGGGGGGGGGGGGGGGGGGGGGGGGGGGGGGGGGGGGGGGGGGGGGGGGGGGGGGGGGGGGGGGGGGGGGGGGGGGGGGGGGGGGGGGGGGGGGGGGGGGGGGGGGGGGGGGGGGGGGGGGGGGGGGGGGGGGGGGGGGGGGGGGGGGGGGGGGGGGGGGGGGGGGGGGGGGGGGGGGGGGGGGGGGGGGGGGGGGGGGGGGGGGGGGGGGGGGGGGGGGGGGGGGGGGGGGGGGGGGGGGGGGGGGGGGGGGGGGGGGGGGGGGGGGGGGGGGGGGGGGGGGGGGGGGGGGGGGGGGGGGGGGGGGGGGGGGGGGGGGGGGGGGGGGGGGGGGGGGGGGGGGGGGGGGGGGGGGGGGGGGGGGGGGGGGGGGGGGGGGGGGGGGGGGGGGGGGGGGGGGGGGGGGGGGGGGGGGGGGGGGGGGGGGGGGGGGGGGGGGGGGGGGGGGGGGGGGGGGGGGGGGGGGGGGGGGGGGGGGGGGGGGGGGGGGGGGGGGGGGGGGGGGGGGGGGGGGGGGGGGGGGGGGGGGGGGGGGGGGGGGGGGGGGGGGGGGGGGGGGGGGGGGGGGGGGGGGGGGGGGGGGGGGGGGGGGGGGGGGGGGGGGGGGGGGGGGGGGGGGGGGGGGGGGGGGGGGGGGGGGGGGGGGGGGGGGGGGGGGGGGGGGGGGGGGGGGGGGGGGGGGGGGGGGGGGGGGGGGGGGGGGGGGGGGGGGGGGGGGGGGGGGGGGGGGGGGGGGGGGGGGGGGGGGGGGGGGGGGGGGGGGGGGGGGGGGGGGGGGGGGGGGGGGGGGGGGGGGGGGGGCTCCCCTCCCGGGGGCTAAAAGGGGGAAAGGGGACCCTCGCTTTTCCCCGGGCCTGTGGGGCCCTCCGGGAAAAGGCCCCCCCCTTTTGGGGAACCTCCCCGCTGCCTAAACCCTTTTAAAAGCCTGGGCCCTTTTTGAACGCCCCAAAGCCTGAAAAGGGGAAAAAAAAGGTTTTGGGGGGCCTCCTGGGTGGCCCCCCCGGGGGACCAGCGGGTCCCATCCCAGGCCCAAGGCCCCCCCAGCCCTTTGCCTGCCCCTGCCCCCAAGGTCCGGGCCGGGGAGTCTTGGGGCCCCTCCCCCCGGCCCCGCCGGGGGGGAAGAGGGGCCCCCGGGAAAACCCTTTATCACATTTGGGCCTGGCCCCCTGCCTGAGGCGCGGGGCAAAGAGGTTTGGGGGACCCCCCGGCCCCCCCTTTTTCCCTTGCCAAAAGGCCCGCCCCGGGGGTTCAGGTGGGCCCCTGCCCCCCTTTCCCCCCGAGGCCTGGAAAGGCTGGGCCAGGGGGGCCCTGGGGCGATTTGGGGGTGGGCTGCAGTTGGAACACCCTGCCTGCCCTTTTAGTAGCCCTCCCGGGGAAAGGCCCTGGGCCCAAGGGGGAAGGGGGGGCCTGGGGGTTTGTCCCCGGGGCCCGGGGGGCCTCCCGCAGAACGGCCCCCCCCTTTGGGCAGACCCCCGCCCCCCAAAGGCCCTTTTGGAAGACCTCCCGGTGCCCCGCTGGCCCTCCAAAACCCGGGGGGTTTTGGGGGCCTCCCGGGGCCCAGGCCCCGGGGGACCACTCGGGGCCCCCCCGGGCCCAACCCCAACCCGAAGTTTTTTTCCCCCCTCCTTCGAGAGCCGGCGGGGGCCGGGTTTTTTCGGAAACCCCCGGAGCCCCACACCCGCGGGGTAAAGGGAAAGGGGGACCTGGTACAGGGGTTTTTGCCTCCCTGCCCCCGGGGCAGGGGGCGGGGGGATCCCCCCCGGTTCCCCTTTCCCCTCGCCCTCTCCCTGGGGAGTTGATGGGAAACCCCGCCACCCCTTCCCCCCTCCTGCGAGGCCTGGCCCGGGGGGACGGGGCATTTGGGGGAGGGCCCCTGCGGCCCCTCCCCCCGGGCCCCCCCTTCGTGGGGGGGGCCCCGGACCCCGGGGCCCTGGGAAGGGGGGGCCCGGCGGGGATTTGGGGGGGCCCTCGTGGGGGCCCGGGAAAGGCCCTTTCCCCGGAGCCTCCCCGTGCCCCAAAAGGCCCTTTTTGGCCCTTGCCGGGCCCCGCAAGGGCCCCCCTGCAAAACCCGGGGGAAAAAGGGTTTTTTGGGGGCCTTCCCGGGCCCCTCCCCACCGGGGACCGCGGGGGGGCCAAAGGCGGGGCCCCCCTCCCTCGCCCGCCCCCCCCCTTGGAAGCTCGGGGGCCAATTTTTCGGGCACCCCCGGGCAGCCCCGCCCCCCCCTGGGTGGGGAGCAGAGGACGGGGTCCATGGGCCCCGCTCCCTGTTGGGGAGGGGGCAAAGGGGCTTGGGACCCCCCCTTTGCCCCCTTTCCCCTCTCCGAGGCCTGCCCGGGCGGCGTTGGGTACCCCGGCCCTTCCCCCCCGAGGCCCCCCTTGGGCCTCCCCGTGGAGGGGCCCCGGGGGGGGGCTAATGGGCTAGGGCCGGGGCCCTGGAACCCCTAGCCCCCCCTTTGGGGCAGTGCCTGGAGCGGGAAAAACCTGGGAAAGGGGGGGCCCCGGGGGGGCCCCTGCTGGGGGCCCTGGCCTGGGGGCCCCCAAAAAGGCCCCTTTGGGCGCCTGCCTCCCCAAAGGCCCTTTTGGGACTCGGGCCGGCGCCCCAAAGGCCCTTTAAAAACCCCCGGGGGGTGTTGGGGCCCCCCCCGGGCCCCATGGCCCCCGAGCCTGGGGACCACTCAGTTGGTCCACACTCCCATGCCAAAGGGCCCAACTCCCATGCACCACGTCTGTTCCTGCCCCCTGCCCCTTCAGAAGAGCTCGGCTGAGCAGAGTCGGTCAGGCAGCTCCCTGGCAGCCCCAGCAGCTCCGCCTGGGTGGGAGAGGCAGAGCCGACCTAGGATCACAGTGGGCCTCTTGCTCTCCCTGCTCCCCTGCCTAGGCCCAGGGGAAAGGCCCTAGCGGGGCTGAGTTGGGGTAGCTGCCCGTGCATGTCTGGACACACTCCCTGCAGCCTGCCCCTTCGTGGGGCAGTAGCCCTGGACGCCAGGAAGGCCTGGGCAAGGCTGGCCAAGGGCAGGGGCCTCGCTGGGTTGTGCCTCTGGCCTGTGGGGCCTCCCAGCAGAACCGGCCCTCTCCCTCTGGCACACCTCCCCGCCTGCCTCCAAAGGCCGTTTTGGAAGCACTCTGGCCGGCTGTTCCCGCAAATCGCACACTGCTCTGAAACCCGGGAGAAAAGTGCTTTGGGGTGGTCCTCTCTCCGGGCCCATGGCCCCGAGCCTGGGGACCAGCTCGGGGGTCCACACTCCCAGGCCAAGGCCCAACTCCCATGCACACGTCTGTTCCTGCCCCCTGCCCCTTCAGAGAGCTCGGCTGAGCCAGAGTCTGTCAGGCAGCTCCCTGGCAGCCCCAGCAGCAGCTCCGCCTGGGTGGGAAGAGGCAGAGCCGACCTAGGATCACAGTGGGCCTCTTGCTCTCCCTGCTCCCCTGAGGCAGCTGGGGCAAAGACGGCTTGGGCATCCACCCCGTTGCTCCCCTCTTCCCTCTGCCAGAAGGCTCTGCCTCCTGGGACGTTGCAGTGTGGAGACAGCCCCTGCCAGCACTTTCCCACCCAGTAGGCCTCAGCTGAGGCCTAGGCCCAGGGGAAAGGCCCTAGCGGGGCTGAGTTGGGGTAGCTGCCCGTGCATGTCTGGACACACTCCCTGCAGCCTGCCCCTTCGTGGGGCAGTAGCCCTGGACGCCAGGAAGGCCTGGGCAAGGCTGGCCAAGGGCAGGGGCCTCGCTGGGTTGTGCCTCTGGCCTGTGGGGCCTCCCAGCAGAACCGGCCCTCTCCCTGGCACACCTCCCCGCCTGCCTCCCAAAGCCCGTTTGGAAAGCACTCTGGCCGGCTGTTCCCGCAAATCGCGCACACTGCTGAAACCCGGGAGAAAAAAGTGCTTTGGGGTGGTCCTCTCTCCGGGCCCATGGCCCCGAGCCTGGGGACCAGCTCGGGGGTCCACACTCCCAGGCCAAGGCCCAACTCCATGCACACGTCTGTTCCTGCCCCCTGCCCCTTCAGAGAGCTCGGCTGAGCCAGAGTCTGTCAGGCAGCTCCCTGGCAGCCCCAGCAGCTCCGCCTGGGTGGGAAGAGGCAGAGCCGACCTAGGATCACAGTGGGCCTCTTGCTCTCCCTGCTCCCCTGAGGCAGCTGGGGCAAAGACGGCTTGGGCATCCACCCCGTTGCTCCCCTCTTCCCTCTGCCAGAAGGCTCTGCCTCCTGGGACGTTGCAGTGTGGAGACAGCCCCTGCCAGCACCTTCCCACCCAGTAGGCCTCAGCTGAGGCCTAGGCCCAGGGGAAAGGCCCTAGCGGGGCTGAGTTGGGGTAGCTGCCCGTGCATGTCTGGACACACTCCCCTGCAGCCTGCCCTTCGTGGGGCAGTAGCCCTGGACGCCAGGAAGGCCTGGGCAAGGCTGGCCAAGGGCAGGGGCCTCGCTGGGTTGTGCCTCTGGCCTGTGGGGCCTCCCAGCAGAACCGGCCCTCTCCCTCTCCTGGCACACCTCCCCCCTGCCTCCAAAGGCCGTTTTGGAAGCACTCTGGCCGGCTGTTCCCGCAAATCGCGCACACTGCTCTGAAACCCGGGAGAAAAGTGCTTTGGGGTGGTCCTCTCTCCGGGCCCATGGCCCCGAGCCTGGGGACCAGCTCGGGGGTCCACACTCCCAGGCCAAGGCCCAACTCCATGCACACGTCTGTTCCTGCCCCCTGCCCCTTCAGAGAGCTCGGCTGAGCCAGAGTCTGTCAGGCAGCTCCCTGGCAGCCCCAGCAGCTCCGCCTGGGGGGGAAGAGGCAGAGCCGACCTAGGATCACAGTGGGCCTCTTGCTCTCCCTGCTCCCCTGAGGCAGCTGGGCAAAGACGGCTTGGGCATCCACCCCGTTGCTCCCCTCTTCCCTCTGCCAGAGGCTCTGCCTCCTGGGACGTTGCAGTGTGGAGACAGCCCCTGCCAGCACCTTCCCACCCAGTAGGCCTCAGCTGAGGCCTAGGCCCAGGGGAAAGGCCCTAGCGGGGCTGAGTTGGGGTAGCTGCCCGTGCATGTCTGGACACACTCCCTGCAGCCTGCCCCTTCGTGGGGCAGTAGCCCTGGACGCCAGGAAGGCCTGGGCAAGGCTGGCCAAGGGCAGGGGCCTCGCTGGGTTGTGCCTCTGGCCTGTGGGGCCTCCCAGCAGAACCGGCCCTCTCCCTCTGGCACACCTCCCCCTCCCCCTGCCTCCTCCAAAGGCCGTTTTGGAAGCACTCTGGCCGGCTGTTCCCGCAAATCGCGCACACTGCTCTGAAACCCGGGAGAAAAGTGCTTTGGGGTGGTCCTCTCTCCGGGCCCATGGCCCCGAGCCTGGGGACCAGCTCGGGGGTCCACACTCCCAGGCCAAGGCCCAACTCCATGCACACGTCTGTTCCTGCCCCCTGCCCCTTCAGAGAGCTCGGCTGAGCCAGAGTCTGTCAGGCAGCTCCCTGGCAGCCCCAGCAGCTCCGCCTGGGTGGGAAGAGGCAGAGCCGACCTAGGATCACAGTGGGCCTCTTGCTCTCCCTGCTCCCCTGAGGCAGCTGGGGCAAAGACGGCTTGGGCATCCACCCCGTTGCTCCCCCCTCTTCCCTCTGCCAGAAGGCTCTGCCTCCTGGGACGTTGCAGTGTGGAGACAGCCCCTGCCAGCACCTTCCCACCCACCCAGTAGGCCTCAGCTGAGGCCTAGGCCCAGGGGAAAGGCCCTAGCGGGGCTGAGTTGGGGTAGCTGCCCGTGCATGTCTGGACACACTCCCTGCAGCCTGCCCCTTCGTGGGGCAGTAGCCCTGGACGCCAGGAAGGCCTGGGCAAGGCTGGCCAAGGGCAGGGGCCTCGCTGGGTTGTGCCTCTGGCCTGTGGGGGGCCTCCCAGCAGAACCGGCCCTCTCCCTCTGGCACACCTCCCCCCCGCCTGCCTCCAAAGGCCGTTTTGGAAGCACTCTGGCCGGCTGTTCCCGCAAATCGCGCACACTGCTCTGAAACCCGGGAGAAAAGTGCTTTGGGGTGGTCCTCTCTCCGGGCCCATGGCCCCGAGCCTGGGGACCAGCTCGGGGGTCCACACTCCCAGGCCAAGGCCCAACTCCATGCACACGTCTGTTCCTGCCCCCTGCCCCCCCCTTCAGAGAGCTCGGCTGAGCCAGAGTCTGTCAGGCAGCTCCCTGGCAGCCCCAGCAGCTCCGCCTGGGTGGGAAGAGGCAGAGCCGACCTAGGATCACAGTGGGCCTCTTGCTCTCCCTGCTCCCCTGAGGCAGCTGGGGCAAAGACGACTTGGGCTTGGGCATCCACCCCGTTGCTCCCCTCTTCCCTCTGCCAGAAGGCTCTGCCTCCTGGGACGTTGCAGTGTGGAGACAGCCCCTGCCGCACCTTCCCACCCAGTAGGCCTCAGCTGAGGCCTAGGCCCAGGGGAAAGGCCCTAGCGGGGCTGAGTTGGGGTAGCTGCCCGTGCATGTCTGGACACACTCCCCTGCAGCCTGCCCCTTCGTGGGGCAGTAGCCCTGGACGCCAGGAAGGCCTGGGCAAGGCTGGCCAAGGGCAGGGGCCTCGCTGGGTTGTGCCTCTGGCCTGTGGGGCCTCCCAGCAGAACCGGCCCTCTCCCTCTGGCACACCTCCCCGCCTGCCTCCAAAGGCCGTTTTGGAAGCACTCTGGCCGGCTGTTCCCGCAAATCGCGCACACTGCTCTGAAACCCGGGAGAAAAGTGCTTTGGGGTGGTCCTCTCTCCGGGCCCATGGCCCCGAGCCTGGGGACCAGCTCGGGGGTCCACACTCCCAGGCCAAGGCCCAACTCCATGCACACGTCTGTTCCTGCCCCCCCTGCCCCTTCAGAGAGCTCTCTGGCTGAGCCAGAGTCTGTCAGGCAGCTCCCTGGCAGCCCCAGCAGCTCCGCCTGGGTGGGAAGAGGCAGAGCCGACCTAGGATCACAGTGGGCCTCTTGCTCTCTCCTGCTGCTCCCCTGAGGCAGCTGGGGCAAAGACGGCTTGGGCATCCACCCCGTTGCTCCCCTCTTCCCTCTGCCAGAAGGCTCTGCCTCCTGGGACGTTGCAGTGTGGAGACAGCCCCTGCCAGCACCTTCCCACCCAGTAGGCCTCAGCTGAGGCCTAGGCCCAGGGGAAAGGCCCTAGCGGGGCTGAGTTGGGGTAGCTGCCCGTGCATGTCTGGACACACTCCCTGCAGCCTGCCCCTTCGTGGGGCAGTAGCCCTGGACGCCAGGAAGGCCTGGGCAAGGCTGGCCAAGGGCAGGGGCCTCGCTCGCTGGGTTGTGCCTCTGGCCTGTGGGGCCTCCCAGCAGAACCGGCCCTCTCCCTCTGGCACACCTCCCCGCCTGCCTCCAAAGGCCGTTTTGGAAGCACTCTGGCCGGCTGTTCCCGCAAATCGCGCACACTGCTCTGAAACCCGGGAGAAAAGTGCTTTGGGGTGGTCCTCTCTCCGGGCCCATGGCCCCGAGCCTGGGGACCAGCTCGGGGGTCCACACTCCCAGGCCAAGGCCCAACTCCATGCACACGTCTGTTCCTGCCCCCTGCCCCTTCAGAGAGCTCGGCTGAGCCAGAGTCTGTCAGGCAGCTCCCTGGCAGCCCCAGCAGCTCCGCCTGGGTGGGAAGAGGCAGAGCCGACCTAGGATCACAGTGGGCCTCTTGCTCTCCCTGCTCCCCTGAGGCAGCTGGGGCAAAGACGGCTTGGGCATCCACCCCGTTGCTCCCCTCTTCCCTCTGAGAGAAGGCTCTGCCTCCTGGGACGTTGCAGTGTGGAGACAGCCCCTGCCAGCACCTTCCCACCCAGTAGGCCTCAGCTGAGGCCTAGGCCCAGGGGAAAGGCCCTAGCGGGGCTGAGTTGGGGTAGCTGCCCGTGCATGTCTGGACACACTCCCTGCAGCCTGCCCCTTCGTGGGGCAGTAGCCCTGGACGCCAGGAAGGCCTGGGCAAGGCTGGCCAAGGGCAGGGGCCTCGCTGGGTTGTGCCTCTGGCCTGTGGGGCCTCCCAGCAGAACCGGCCCTCTCCCTCTGGCACACCTCCCCGCCTGCCTCCAAAGGCCGTTTTGGAAGCACTCTGGCCGGCTGTTCCCGCAAATCGCGCACACTGCTCTGAAACCCGGGAGAAAAGTGCTTTGGGGTGGTCCTCTCTCCGGGCCCATGGCCCCGAGCCTGGGGACCAGCTCGGGGGTCCACACTCCCAGGCCAAGGCCCAACTCCATGCACACGTTGTTCCTGCCCCCTGCCCCTTCAGAGAGCTCGGCTGAGCCAGAGTCTGTCAGGCAGCTCCCCTGGCAGCCCCAGCAGCTCCGCCTGGGTGGGAAGAGGCAGAGCCGACCTAGGATCACAGTGGGCCTCTTGCTCTCCCTGCTCCCCTGAGGCAGCTGGGGCAAAGACGGCTTGGGCATCCACCCCGTTGCTCCCCCCTCTTCCCTCTGCCAGAAGGCTCTGCCTCCTGGGACGTTGCAGTGTGGAGACAGCCCCTGCCAGCACCTTCCCACCCAGTAGGCCTCAGCTGAGGCCTAGGCAGGGGAAAGGCCCTAGCGGGGCTGAGTTGGGGTAGCTGCCCGTGCATGTCTGGACACACTCCCTGCAGCCTGCCCCTTCGTGGGGCAGTAGCCCTGGACGCCAGGAAGGCCTGGGCAAGGCTGGCCAAGGGCAGGGGCCTCGCTGGGTTGTGCCTCTGGCCTGTGGGGCCTCCCAGCAGAACCGGCCCTCTCCCTCTGGCAC
>JAJLRB010002770.1:0-13015 GCA_020976825.1 Odocoileus hemionus | reverse complement strand
TCACCCTCACCCCCTGGGGGGGCCCTTACCAGGTTATTTTTTCTTCTCCCACACTGCAAAGTCCAGGAACTGATTCATGGTCATCACCAGAGTCAAGAGATGGCACCCTGACCAAAACAAGTGTTTCATTTATGTTTTTACTTTTATGCCGGGTTTTTGTACTTTTTCAAATGGCCGATAATCAGGAGCCTACTTCTGCCTGTCCGAAATCTACGCCATTTGATCCTCAAACATGCCTTCCTTCCGGGGCTCACTCCTATGCTAAGTCCAAATCCTAAGTGCGGGTCGCGGAGAACTCCCCCTTCATCGTGGAAGGCTTCCCGTGTGGAATCTCCATTTTCCAAGGAAAAGACTTCCCAAGTCTGGAATACCTTAAACAAAAATCACATGTGAGCCTCTTCTTCATCTGGTGACATCTAAAACCCCAGAATGACGGGGTTAAATACTCTGCCCTTAACTAGGGGACATAATGTGACTTTTAATTTTGTTAAACACTGCCCTCATTTTAAAATGACTTTTTCTGCACATAAGACCAATAGTCTAACTGAGTTTTTTCCCTTTTTTTATAAAATATGGGAGGGGTTATTTGGCAACCCCTGAAAAGGGACTCAAAATATCTACTCCCCTATATGCGGGGAAAAAACTGAGCTCCCCAAATTAGCCAAAAAACAAATTTACAATGATTGGAAACAATTGGTTTTTTTGCCTCAAAAATATGAACAAAAACATTCCCTGTTTTCAACCCCAGTTCGGACCTCCCTTTGTCGGCCATGCACAAATTGGGACTGATACTCAGTCACGCTGGCTTGCTCCAAAGGGACTTACTGGAAAGTGGCTCTTACCTATGGGCTTGGTTTCCCCCTGCTTGATGGGGAGAGCACCCTGGTCTAGCATTTTTTCAGGGGTTTATATTTTCAAGCTTCCAGAAAAGCCGCTAATTTACCTCCCCTTAAACCGTGGCAAGGTTCTGTATTTCACTGGTAATGATTATTTGGCTGCAGTGATTGCCCCTTTTTGGGGAACTACAGATGTTATGCTACAGTAGATGCTTTGACTAATTTTCCCTCAACAGGCTTTAAACGAGATTCTCAAAAAGCTATTCAGCTCTTAATGCTGAACAAAACGCAAATTAGAAAGGTGGTTTTACAAAAAGATTGGCTTTAGATTTTCTGACAGCTGCACAAGGAGAACTTGTGCCACATTTCAATACTCAATGCTGCACATATATACCTGATATGGCACTAATTTTACTCATTTTACTAAACACATGACAAGATGTTGGGGCCATGGATACTCCTGAGGCCTCATTGCCTCATTTTGGATACTTTAAAACTAGTTCCCCAGGGTGGAAATCTATCTTAATTACAATAATTTTATTGTTTTGTTTTTGCTGTTTGCTCCCTGCATCGTAACTGTGTAACGGGATTTGTTCTAGTCGCATCATATGAAAGCTTATAAGGCTAACTCTAACCATATGGTTGCTCAAAACTTTTCCCACATGCCTGATCATCTGGCAGCCTTCTCCCACGTCTATATTGGGGCCATGGATCAGGACGCATCCTCACTTCGTGAGGATTAGTGAGATTGACGTTGACTTCTCACTCCAATTTAGGGTCACAACGCCCCCTTGTCAGCTCGCGATGCAGTTATGGACTCTGTGACAATCGAGCCCCTGTTTCTCCCTAGACAACACATATTTTCCATAATTACTCTAGAAAAGTGGGGGAATGCTGAGAGGGTAACAGGCAGGAAGGCCAGGGGTCTCCAAATGGAAAAAAAGAGGCTGCAGGTGCCAGACCATTTTTCTCTCTCTTTAAGCGGCAGGAAGAAACAAACCAGCGATAATGTTCTTTCTCCTTCTCTATACAAATTTAAAAGAGGTTTCTCTTAAAGTGCTGTGTGCCATGACAGCCTGGTCTCACCTGAAGCTAACAACTCTCAAACCTTGAGCTTGAACCAATACATTTATTTTTTTCAGTATGGAAATGTTGTCTTAAGCCATGTTAACTGAACCCCAGACTCTATCTTCAAGTTGGTTTGCCACCAAATGGCCTAACTTACTTACTCAGGTATTGTTCCCTCTAATCTATGTAAATGAAACTATTGTTGGTATTCTGCCTTTTACAAGATTCAAGTCAATCGTTTTATGGCTAGGGATGAATTATCTGGTATCATTCTACTAAATTTTATGGACATCCTTTTCATTAACAGACTGTGAGTGACTATATTAACAGACAGCTAAAGACTAGAAGGGGGGTATTCTTTTGCCCCCTTCTGATGCCTATGTCAGAAGCTTTCCCTATCTCCTTTATACTTTAATAAAACTTTATTACACAAAAGCTCTGAGCGATCCAGCCTCGTCTCTGGCCCCGGATTGAATTCGTCTCCTCCGGAGGCCAAGAATCCCGCGTCTAATCGTTCAGCAACAACCTTTCAATTCCTATTAATGTTCAAGAAATAGTCAGGCATCATCACTTTTTGAAGCAGTGGGAAATCCGCCTGCTGTCGAGGGTCAAAGGATGTGAGGCATTCCGTCGAAAAGAGGCAAGGACCTAGGCTTCCTATAGGGTCTCCACAGGGATCAGACATCCCTTCATCTTTTCAGATGAAAGAGGAGCCTGTATTCAAAAAACAGCAAGGAAATCCGACCTCCTTTCGAGTCAGGGCATCTCGGTGACCTATTCCACTGAGGCAGCAAACTCAGGTTACTCACCGCATACATATTGCTGAGAGAATTCTCCCCATGATGTGTTGAGTTAAGTGGGGACACGTCTTGAGTCCAAGCCAGGAATCACCTCTCACTTGAGAACGATTTGGTGTTACACGGAAGCATTCTCGACTTGCTTGTGCAGAACTTGGTGTTCCACCATACTTGGGACAGTGTTGTCGGGGAATCACTGGAGTTGCTAAATGAAGTCCAGCCACCGGTCCGTGTTTGGATGAGGAAACGGGGATTGCTCTGAATCAATCGCTGTGGAATCGGGCCTCATATCGAGTTGATTTGGGGTACCTGTGATCATCCTTCGTGTTGCGTTAGTGACCTCAGCTCCCTCTAGACTTGTGACAAGTTATCTGGGACGCTCGAGATCCTCAAGCATGTCGAGGACCTTACATTTTGATGGGGATCATAGAAGTGCTTCAGCATGCAATGTTAGGAATCAGGCCTCATCTGCTTCTAAGGGGATTCCCATGGTTTTTCTCGAGTTGGGGCTGGGCATAGGTGTTATATTCCTTCTCGAGTTATGGCAGATGGCCCTTCAAAACTCGTGTTTAGTTCCCTCGACGACAGGACTCCTGTCTAGTATAGAAATGGACAACTCAGGAATCTCTTTGAGGCTGGCAGGCAAAAAGGGATGGTTCTGAAAGGGTACAGGCAGGAAGGCCAGGGGTCTCCAAATGGAAAAAAGAAGCTGCAGGTGCCACATATTTATCTCTCTAAGCACAGAAGAAACTAACCACCATATTATTCCTTCGTCGATACAAATTAATAGGCTTGCTCTCCATCATGCTGGTTCCATTCACCTGGTCCACAGATCTAACTTATCGCTATCCCTGATTAACCATACATGTCGTTGTCGTCTAGAAATGTTAGTCCTTAAGCGATGTTTATGTACCACAACTCTATCTTCAATGGTTCCGCCAAGTCTTAACTTACTCAGTAGTGTGCCCCTTATATTGTAAATCGAAAACTTGTTGTTTATTCGCACTTCTACAAAGATTGTCTAGTCAATCGTTTTTATTGGGCCTTGGGATAATTATCTGGTGGCCATTCGAAAGTTAGGACATTCCATTCTTTCCTTAATCCAGACAGTTAGTGTACTATTTAACATACAGCTAAAGATCTAGGAGGGGGGTACTCTTTTGCCGCCCTTCTGGCTGCATATGTCAGAATCTTTCTCCTTCTATCTCCTCTTATACGTTACTAAAAACTTTATTACACAAAAGCTCTGAGCGACCCGCCTCGTCTCTGGCCCATTGAATTCGTCTCCTACAGAGGCCAAGAACCCATGTCTAATCAATCAGACAACAACCTTTCATCTAGGGAGCTCGTCCGGATCCTTCAAGACAAGGTAAGAGCTTGGAGCTCTAGTTCTTTGTTCTCCTACAAACATGTTTTCTGCTGTACTTTACTAACCCTCATGTGCTTGGTGTGAATGAATGAAACGCCCTTGCGAAGCAAATGAGGAGCCCTCCTCTGACTGTTCTGCGGCGCCCTCATAAGGCTTTTGTCAAAAACCTGTCGGGGTTTATACGACCGCCAATGCCAAGAGGCAACCAATGACTTCTTCAGGAACCGACCAGAAACGGGCAAAAGCGTGTGGACCGAAGTCACCAATCTCGGTAACTTTACGTCCTCTTTGACCATTTCATACACCTTGGGAATAAAAGTACTAACCTAATCTATCGATCATAGGCTTTCTCAAGGGACTTGTAACTATGTTGCTACAGTACTGGGCCTAGGTCTCAAACTTGGATTGTAGTCATGGGAAGCGCCTAGCTCGCTAGCATGGAAGAGTTCGGAAGCTAGATGGAGCTCTAACCATCTCTGAGGTAAAAGATGAATCAATTGAGCTGAAGTGGCTTTTTCTCCTGGTAACACTGCTCTTAGTGGACCAGAGGAGGCTCTTATACCGAGTGGGGAACACTTGGAAGGAAACCTCTCAGTTTCATGTATGATCGTCTTGCTGTGGTCCAGAATATACTTAGGGTCCGTGTCACATGCACTCAGGTGACAATGTGTCCCTCCAGGGTAATAGCCTGGAAAAACTTCTGGAGGTTACTCTGATTGTCACCCCGGGGTGGCATCATAGGCAAGCGAGGTGAAGGGCTGGGCACGACATCCAGGGATGCCGTCAGGTCTACCCCTGGTGCATCCCCACCCCGTCTCGTGTAGAACTCGGGAGGGAACGAGTGTGACGCCTGCGTCGTAAGGGACAGACTAAGTCTGACAGGAAGGAAAAGCTTTTTGGTGTAAATCTGTCTACTCCCCCATTCTATAGCAGTGGAGGGATGCCTCCAAGAAAAAATGGCGCTGGTCGCTTTTTTTTTCTCTGCTTACAGAAGGAGCTAATAATTCCAGCCTCACTCTTTGAACAGTATCCTGAAAAACTGGATTAGATTGATCCCCAGGGCTTAAAGAAGAAACACCTGGTTCCCTTCCTATGTGGATACTCCATGGCCACGTCCCCACTGGAGGACGGCGAACGTGGCCAGTTGGAGGGTCTCTTAAGTATAACTACTGTTGAAGCTCCTGGTAAATTCCTTGATAGACTGAAGAGAACCTCGCAGATTCACTGAATTGATCCCGAAAGTGAAGAGGGAAAAGTGATCTTAAAAGAATAGATTCTCAACTCAGTCGGCTCCAGAGATTCGGCCGTACGTTATCAAAACGGCGCATGACCAAATCATCTTAAGATAATCTGTTAACAACTGGCTCAGACAGTCTATTATGGAAGGAATATGAGAAAAGAAAGAATGGCAGAGAAAGACGAAGAAAAGGCGGAAGCTCTCGCAATGGCTATGAAAACCGTTTCCTTAACACCTGAGAAAAATTGCCCAGAGGACCCAGGTGTAAACGGGATTGGCTTCATTGCTGTTGGAAAGGAGGGGAATCAGCAAAGAGAGATTGCCCTCAGGCATCTAAGCCCGACCCGTCTCCAAGTCCGTCTGCAAGGTGCCCACACTGGAGGAGAGACTGGCCCAGAAGGCGTATGTCTCAGGGGTCTGACTCTACAGACCAACAGGCCTGAAGGTGCCCGGGGACCCCACACAAGCCCCGTCCTAATTACACTTGAGGAGCCCCGGGTATTGATAACGTGGGAGGCCAATCCGCAATATCCTTAGATACTGGGGCAACATATCTCCGTTGCTTAAGAAGCCCCTGGCCCCACTTTCTTCCCGAACCGCTTCCGTAATGGGACTGTCCGGACGAGCAAAAGTATTATTCAGTTATTCTTTATCGTGCAACAGGATTCAGTGCTATTTTCAAACAAGTTTCCTTATCGTGCCAGAATCACCCTCACCCTTTTGGGAAGGGATAACTGAGCAAAGTCATGCCCAGTTTCATGAATAGAGCCCTCCCTTTCTCTCCCTTTATTGAAACAAAATGTAAATCTTAGAGTATGGGCTGATGGAAAAATCTGTGGGTCGAGACACAGAATGCTATTCCTGAGTTGTCAAAGCTCAAGACCCACACTCAATTCCACATAAAAGCAGTAGCCACTGAAACCTGAGGTTAAAGAAGGTTAAAACCATCATTGAGAATTAAAAAGCAGGACTGTTAGTTCCCTGTAACAGTCCTGCAACACTCCTATTCTGGGTATAAAAGAAATCAAACGGTAATGAGACTAGTTCAAGATTTACGATAATAATGAGGGCTGTGGTTCCTTTACACCTGTGTGTGTCTAATCCCTATACTTATTGTCTGAATTCCAGAATGATCCAAATATTTCTCATAATCTGATTTTGAAAGTGCCTTCTATTCTTGCTGCGAAGAAAGTCAATTCTAATTGCCTTTGTAAGACCCACCAGCCAGCTTCTCATTTTAACCTGGCAGTTTTGCCCCAGGGATTTTCGTGACAGTCCTCACTTATTTGGACAAGCTTGTCCACTGATCTCAAAACTTAAATAGCTCTGAATGCGGTAGTGTTACAATATGTAGATGATATTTTGCTCTGTGCTGAACAGAGGAAAGCTTGTTCACGAGCCTCAGAAGATTTCTTAAACTTTCTGGCAGCTGCGGTTACAAGGCTCAGAGAAAATGCCAGCTTTGTCAACAATCTGTTAGATATCGGCCTAATCATATCATAAGGACTAGGCAAAAGGTCCTGAGAGAATTAAACCTATACTAAACCATCCCTAACCCTATGACTTAAGCAATTGAGAGGAGTATTGGGATCACAGGCTACTGTCCGTATTGGATTCCGGGCAATGGGAACTTTGCCCGTCCTTTTATATAAACTTATAGCTTGAAACTCATCAGGCCCCAACCTACAAGCTGATTGTCTCCATATACTCAGAAAGGCTTTTAGTTCTTCAGACTGCTCTCCTGCAAGCTCTGCTTTGAAGTTTGCCCACAGGGACAAAATTTAACTTTGTCCACTGAAATAAAAGTATGGCCTTTTTGGGAGTTTTGACACAACCCGAGGGCTCATCAGCCAACCTATTGCATATCTAAGCTAAGAATAGATGAATTGCACGTGGGTGGCCCCACTGCCTAAGAGTATTGAGCCACGGCTTTATAGCACCTGAAACTTTGAAAATAATTAATAGAAGCGAAACCTTACTGACTGACTTCTCATGATGGAGTTGAATCTTGAATTCTATCAGTTAATATTTGGATGACAGACATTAGCTTCTTAAATACGTCCCACTATTGTCAAGAAGACCAGTAACTATGCTTAAAGATGTGGAATTTAAATCCTGTCTACTTTCCTTCCTGAGAAGGAAAATGAACACCTTATCATGATTAGCACCAATTTTTTAAACTTTAAACTATGCAGCTCGGAAGATCTAATAGAACCCCAATAGACAATCCTGACATGGAAATATTTACGATTGGCAGTCTTTTGTTTCGGGATGGAAAGCTTAAAACAGGTTAGCTGTGGTGACTGCTGAACAGGTTTTGGACCAAAGATCACTCCCCCAGGGAACCAGTGCCCAGTAAGCGAGCTTTGTGGCCCTGACCCGAGCTCTAGAGTTAAGCAAAGGGCAACGTGTAATAATTACACTGATTCTAAGTATGCTATTTGACTTAACATGATCATGCAGCAATAGTGGAAAGAAAGACAGTTAAAAACAGCAACCAGAGAACCTATTAAGCATTTCAGAGAGATCGAGAGACTTTTATACTGCTACATTGTCCTAAAGAAGTATCAGTTATGCATTGCAAAGGGCACAGCAGGGAATGGGAGTAAGTAGCTGCGTAACCTATAGCTTACTCTCAAGCCAAAAAAGCAGAACTTTATACGAACCCCCTCCTTACAGACGCTTAGATCTGGAGCAGGTCCGTGGCACAAGAAAAACCAAAATATACCTGAAAGAATTAGAAAGATATAGAAAAGAGGAGCAAAATAACTGAGAAAGTATGGTTACAGTCCGAGGATTGACGATAATATAATTCCTGAGAATGCTCAGTGGAAAATTCTTAAGGTTTACATCAGATTTTCATTTGGTGTAGAAAGTACTTACCAGATGGCTTCTCGTTTTGTTGAAGTAAAATGATTAAAACTTAAAAGAACAATATCAAACGATGTGAGGTATTGTCAGAAAAATAACCCAAAGACTGAAAAGCTAGCCAAATCTGGGTTACAACATAGGGAAAGTATCCTGGCAGAATACTGAAATTGATTTTACTCATATGCCAAAAGCTCATGGATATTCATCTTTACAAGTTGGGTGGATACTTTTACTGGATGGGATTGAGGCTTCCCCTGTCGTAGTGAACAAGCCAAAGAGGTTAATAAAAATTTTAATCATTAATTCTCCCCAGGTTGGCTGCACGGAGCCTATCAGGAAGTGACAACGGCTCCGCCTTAAAGCTGCTGTAAATCAGGGTGTCTAAACTCTAGGATAGAGTATCACTTCCACGCTCCTGGAGACCCAATCCGTCAGAAAGGTTGAAAAAGCTATGTACTTATCAAAAACATCTTCACAAATTAACACAAGAAACGCAGGACAACTGGATAAAAGTCCCTACCCAAAGCATTAATGAGGGCTCGACGCCCCAAAAAGGAGGGGCTTCCCCCTTTGATAGTAAATTTATGGAAGGCCTTCTTAAGTACAGACATTGGTCAAAGATCCTGAAGCCAGAGGCGTTAACTAAATAATAACTCAGCATCTCAGCTTTTCAACAGGGGCAGGGGGCATTACAGAACTCCAGAGACGACACTGACCCACCTCGAATCCACAAGCCTCTATTTGAGGCAGGAACTGAGGTCCTTATAACAAAACATTGGGATCTGTGCTCATCCCTCGAGCCCCTCTGGGAAGGGCCTTACCAGGTTATTCTTCTCTCCCACATCTTCAAAGTGCCAGGAACTGATTCATGGGTCATCACACTAAGTCAAAGAGATGGCAACCCTGACCAATACTAAGTGAGTCATTTTATGTCTTTACTTTTTAGCTCTGCTTGTACCGTTACAGATGGGCCTGATAATCTATGTGAGCCTACTTCTGCTGAACTCCAAAATCCTGAGTACTGCCATTTGATCCTCAGACAATGCCTCCTGACCTGGGCCACTCCTATGCTACAGTCCACAATTGGTCTAAGTGCTGGGTCTGCGGAGAACTCCCACTCCATCATGGAAGGCTTCCCTGGTGGATATCGCCACTTCAAGGAAAAGACGTTCTCCAAGTCTGTGAATACCTTCACAACAATCACATGTGATGCCCTCTCTTCATCTGGTGACATCTAACAACCTAAATGACTGGTGTAATACTCTTACCTTAACTATGGAACATATGTGACTTTTAATTTGATCATACACAGTCTCAGTTTTAATGACTATTTTAGCTGCACATAAGACCCATAGGTCAAGATCAGATGGTGTTTTTACCTGGTGTTTACAAATATGGGATGAGGTTTATTTTGCCTAACTCCTGAAAAGGGACGTTCTAATATCTACTGCCCCTATATGCTGGAACAAACTGAGCATCCCCCAAAGTTAGCCAACAATAATTACAATGATGTGGAAACAATAGTGATTTTTGCCTCAAGAAATATGTAACGTAATCAAGCCCGCGTTTTTATTCAACCCCAGTTATCAGACCTCCCTTTGTCTGGCCATGGCACAATTGTGGACTGGATATCTCAGTCACGCTGGCTTGCTCCAAACGGGACATACTGATATGTGTGCTCTTACTATGGGCTTGGCTTCCCCTGGCTTGATAGGGATATCACCCAGGTACTAGCATTTATTCATGGCTTTATATTTTCATAGCTTCCAGAAAAGCCTGCTTTTACCTCACCTTAAAACTTCAGGTGGCAAGTCTTATTTCACTGGTATGATTATTGCTGCAGTGTTATGTCCCCTCTTTGGGAACTTACAGATGTTATGCTACGAGTAATGCTTTACTAATTTTTACACAACAGGCATTACGAGATTCTCAAAAAGCTATTCAGCTCTAAGCTGAACAAACGCTAATTAGAAAGGGTGGTTTTACAAAATAGATTGGCTTTAGATTATTCTGACAGCAGCACAGGAGTAACTTGTGCCATCATTCTACTCAATGCTGCACATATAAAACCTGATAAGAATCACTAATGTTACACATGTTTACTAAACACGTGAACAAGATGATTGGCCAAGATACTCCTGAGGCCCTCTATTGCCTCACTTTGGATACGTTAACTAGGATCCCCATGGTGAAATCTATCTTAATTACAATAATTTCTTATTGTTTTGTTTTTGCTGTTTGCTCCCTGCAAGCTGTAACAGGTATCTGTGACTCTTGTTTCTTAGTCGCATGAATTGGATTTTAAGTTTTACAATTGGTTGCGCAAACTCCCTGCTATCACTGGCAGCTCTCCTGACTACTATGTGGGTCCCTGGAATCAGACATCCTCACTACAGGAGTTAAGGAGAATATGTTGCCTCTCCAATTAGGACAACGCCACTTAGTCACTCGGAGCAGTTTAAATGGGAATGAAAACGACGGCCCATTTTTCCCTAGGCAACATAATTCTCCTAAAAGAAAAGGGGGGAATGAGAGGGGTAAAGAGGCAGGTAAGGGCATGGGTCACCAAATGGAAAAAAGAAGCTGCAGGTTCCGAGAACATTTTTTTATCTCTCTTCAGCGGCAGGAAAATGAAACAAACCAGCGATATGTCCTTTCCTTCTGCTATACAAATTTTAAATGAGGGATCACTCATAAAGTGTGCTTGTGTTGCCATGACCAACTGTTGTCCCATCTGAACGCTAACTAACTACTCAAACCTGTTGAGTTGACCAAACGTTGTTCTTTTTTCGTAAGGAAATGTGGTCATAACCTAGGATAATGAACCCCTGACATCTATCTTCAATTTGTTCCGCCAAATGGCCAAAATTTACTTACTCAGGTATTGTCCCCTAAGCTATGTAAATGAACTTATTTGTTGGCGTATTCAGCCCTCTACAAGATTCAAGTCAATCGTTTTTCATGGCCAGGATGAATTATCTGGTATCATACTAAATTTAATGACACCGTTTTCATTAACAGAACTGAGAGAGCTATATAACGAGACAGCTAAAGACTTGGATGCGGGTACTCTTTCTGGCCCGCCCTTCTTATACCTATGTCAACAAGCTTTCTCTATCTCCTTGTATACTTTTTAACTAAAACTTTATTACCACAAAAGCTCTGAGCAATCAAACCTTGTCCTCCTGGCCATGAATATGTATTCTCTCTCTGAGGAGGCCAAGAATCCCAGCGTCTAATCGTACAGTCAACAACCTTTTTCAGTTCTGAAGTGAGCGGGAGACCCATGGTAAACTTTCCAGTAGCCACAGGGTATTGTGATTCCTTCTCAATGTTTCAAGAGCGTGTCAGGCCTGTTCACCTCTTAATTAGTGAACTCTGCGTGCCTCTCGATGTTTTCAAATGGATGTGAGGCAATCCGTCCAAATGAGGCGGGGGCCTAGGGACTTTCTTCTGTGTCCCCTTCCACAGGGGATTCATACATCCCTCATCTTTGTGAGATGAAAGATGAGCCTCTATTCAAGCCACTGCAAGAAAATCCGGCCTCCTTTCGAGTCAGGGCTTCTCGGTGTATATTCCACTTGAGGCAGCAAAACTCAGTGTTACTCCCACATAACTATTGCTGACACAATCCTCTTCTTGAGGTGCTTGTGGAAAGTTGGCATACGTCTTCAGTATTAGACAGGTGAATCAGCTCTCATATCCAGAGATTTGGGTCATTCACGGAGCATTCCTCAAGTTGCTGTGCTGGCGTTGGTGTTCCTCTAGACTTGGTATGGTGTTCTTGGGGAATCTCTGGATGTCCTAAAAAATGTCAAGCCACTGTCCCATGTTTGATGGGGGAACGGGGGATGTCTCTGGAGTCAATTCAGGGGATTCGGGCCTCATCTCGAGTGGATTTGGGGAACATGTAGCTCATTTTCACAATTGCTGAGATGACCTCAGGGTCCCTCTAGACTTGTGACAGTGTTCTTGGGGACTTCTCGAGATCCATCAAGCAAATCGAGGCTCCTTACATGTTTGATGGGATCATAGAAGTGCTCTGCATGCAATGTATATGGAATCAGGCCTCATCTGGCTTCGAGGGGGATGTCTCATGGTTTTTCTCGAGTTGGGGCGGGGACATAGGTTATATTCTCGAGTTATGGCGGGATGGCCCTTCAAAACTCGTGTTTGTTCACCGACGACAGGACTCCTGTCTAGTTAGAATGGACAACTCAGGAATCTCTTTGAGGCTGGGCAGGGCAAAAGGGATGGTTCTGAGAGGGTAACAGGCAGGAAGGCCAGGGGTCTCCAAATGGAAAAAAGAAGCTGCAGGTGCCAGACATTTTTATCTCTCTTAAGGGGCAGGAAGAAACAAACCAGCGATATGTTTTTCCTTCTCTATACAAGTTTAAAAGAGGTTTCTCTTAAAGTGCTGTGTTGCCATGACACCTGGTCTCACCTGAAGCTAACTACTCTCAAACCTTGAGTTGACCAATATGTTTCTTTTTCGTATGGAAATGTTGTCTTAAGCTATGTTAATGAACCTCAGACTCTATCATCTAGTTGGTTCCGCCAAAATGGCCTAAATTTACTTACTCAGTTATTGTTCCCCTAATCTATGTAAATGAAATTATTTGTTGGTATTCTACCCTTCTACAAGATTCAAGTCAATAGTTTTATGGCCAGGGATGAATTATCTGGTATCATTCTAAATTTTTATGACATCCTTTTCATTAACAGACTGTGAGTGACTATATAACAGACAGCTAAAGACTAGGAGGGGGGTATTCTTTTGCCCCCTTCTGATGCCTATGTCAGAAGCTTTCTCTATCTCCTTTATACTTTAATAAAA
>JAJLRB010002769.1:0-13012 GCA_020976825.1 Odocoileus hemionus | reverse complement strand
GCTTTTCCAGGTTTGGTGCACATTTAACATATTCTTTGACCCGGAGCCAAATTTATAAGTCACACTGCATTTATGAGGAAAAGATTATGTTCAACTACTGTTTGAAGGCAAGCCTCTATTCATTGGCATGAAACCAGATGTACCTGAAATGTAAAGAAGTGGTGAAGTAAAATAGAAAAATTAATGGGGCTGGCCAGCCTTTAACCCAAGCCTTAGTCTTTACAGACCTCAATCGGGTCCATGAGTCACTCCACCCGATATAGCACGTATACCAGTGTCCCTGTTCTTTAGGCCACATTTGCTGGGTCCTTTAATGGAACCAGAAACCTTGTGGTACGGAGTTGGCGATCAGAAAGTAAAAGAGAGAAGGGGCTGAGATCCCTTGGTTTACACAAAGGACCAATATTTTTCTTGACACAGGGCTTGCATCACTCACCAAGGTACCAGGCACCCACTCGAGTGAGTCTTAGAAGCCGGGGCAGAAAAGTTTAGCATGGCGGGTCTCCACGCTCCAGAAAGTCAGCCAGAAAAAGATAGAGAGAGGAGAAGAAAAAAAGAGAGAGAGAGAGAAAAAAAGACCCGGGGAAATAAGCTCTAATGGAACAAAAGGTGCTTTAATGATTTTTCTATGAGTTATATACAGGCTGCAGTACAAGAAATTTCTTTCGGGAATTATAGAGTTCAGCAAACCAAACAAACTGCAACGGTTCCCAAGGGAACAAGGAGTAATGTTAGTCAAAGGTCAGGAGACAATCCATATGCTCAAAGAAAGGGGAAGGGACTAAGCAGTTTTTGTCTTAAAGATGTTGCTCTGCTGAACTTGGTGTTCCTCTGGACTTTTTGGACGTGTTTCTCCTGGATTCTCTGTTTTTGTTTAAAGGGAAGTCAAGCACATCTCGTGTTGGATGGGAATTCGGGATGGCTGTGGAGCACATGCGGGGCAATCGGGGGGCACTACACTCACCTCGAGTTGATTTGCAGAACACAGTAACAGCCCCAGGTCGTGTTGCTGCAGTGACAGACAGGTCCCTCTAGACTTCTGACAGTGTTCGTGGGGAGACTCTCTGAAGTTCCATCCAGGAAAGCCAGTCTCCTTTCAGTTTATGATGTGGAAGACGAATTGCTCTGCATGCAATGCAGGGGAATCCGGGGGGCCTCATCTGCAGCGAGGGGGAAGTCTAGTGGTTTTTTCTCGAGTTGCGGTGGGAACCTGGGGTATACTCTCGTGTTTAGGACGTGGATGTCCCCTTCAAAACTTGTGTATATTCAGCGATCTCAGGACTCATGTCTAGTTACCAGGAACACAATATCGGGATTTTCCTCGAGGTTTGTCAGGCAATAGGACGCTTCTTTAGTTGAGACTTGGGACCCAGGTTCCCTTTCCAGGTGCCACAAAAAAAAAAAAGGGTATAATTCAAGGATTTAGGGGGGGAGGCTGGATATCAATTTTCAATAGGACACAGGCATCTTCTTACTTTTGGAAGCATTGAACTCCAAGTTCCTTTCGAATTTTCAAAGGGATGTGAGGTTTCCTGTCGAGATGAGGTGGGGAACTAGTTCTTTCTCTAAAGACTCCACAGGGGATTCAGACATCCATTCACCATGTGAAATGAAATGAGACGATCCTGCATTCAAATCACGCAGGGAATCCGGCCTTATTTCGAGTCAGGGCATCTCGGTGTCCATTCACTTGGGGCAGCAAACTCAGGGTCTCTCTACATTCCTATAGCTGAGAAACTCCTCGTCCTTGAGGTGCTATAGAAAGTTGGATTCATGTGAGTGCACCCCATGGAATCATCTCTACTCTCGAGATGATTTGTGGTACACAGAGCTTGTTCTCGAGTTGCTGTGCTGAACTTGGTGTTCCTCTAGATTTGGGACGGTTCTCCCGCGTTATCTCCGGAGGTGATTAAGGAAAGACAAGCCACTTGTTGTGTTTGACGTTGACGACGGAATGGCTCTCGATCTAAAGCAGGGGATTCCGGCCTCATCTCGAGATGATTTGAGGGTACACGGAATTGCTTTCATGCTTCTGTAGTGACTTCTGGGTCCCTCCTATCTAGTACTTGTGTCAGTGTTCTTCGGACTCTCTGGAGCTCCATCAAGGAAGTCTAGGCTCCTTTCTTTTTCTTTCTTTTCTTTTTTTTTTTTTTTTTTGCTCGTTTCTTTTTGACGAGAAACACGAATTTACCTTCTACTCAGTCTATGAATGGGAATCGAGCCTCTTCTCACAGTGCAGGGAAGTTTCATGGTTTTTCTCATGTTGCAGCGAACCTTGGGAATATTTCTCCAGTTACAATGGGGATGGCCCTCAAAACCCGGGGTTTGTTCAGCGACGTCAGGACTTTGTCTAGTTGCTTGGGACACCTCGGTATTCCCGTCGACGCTTAGCAGGGCATTAGGGACGCCTCTCGAGGTGAGGCGTGTGAGACCCAGGTTCCCTTTCCAGTTGCCACAGTGATATTGGAATTCCTGTCACTTCTCAAGCAGACTCAGGCATCGTCCTCCTGCGAAAGATTGAACTCTCATTGAACACGGGGTTTCCTTTCACGTTGTCAAAGGGATGTGAGGCATCCCGTCGAGATGAGGTGGTGAATTAGGGCTTTTTATAAGGTCTCACACCTGGGATTCAGACATCTCCGTTCATCATCATGTCAGATTAAAGATGAGCCTGCTTCATGTCACTGCATGGAAATCGGCCTTATTTCCAATCAGGGCATCTCGCGTCCATTCATCTTGAGGCAGCATACTCAGATTCCCCCTCACATACCTACTGCTGAGAGATGCTCTATTTTAAGGGGAATCCACTCTCATCTTGAGATGATTTGGGTACATGGAGATTTTCTCGAGTTGCCATGCTGAAGTTGGTGTTCTTCTAGACTTTGGTTGTTGTTTTCGGGAATCTCTGGAGTTGTCTAAAGGAAGATCAAGCCACTTGTCGTGTTTGATGGGTAATGTGGGATGGCTCTGGAGCCAATGCAGGGCAATCGGGCCTCATCTTGAGTTGATTATGGGTACACGGATCTCTTTGGTGTTGCTCCGGTGAACTCAGGGCCCCTTTAGACTTGTGACAGTGTTCTTTGGGATTCTCTGGTGTTCCATCCAGGAAGTCCAGGCTCCTTTCGTGTTTGATGTGGAACAAGGAATTGCTCTGCACCCAATGCAGGGGAATCGGACCTCATCAGCCGGCGAGGGGGAAGTCTCGCCGTTTTCTTGAGTTGCGGCGGGAAGCAGGGGTGTATTCTCGAGTTAGGAACTTGGATGGCCCTTCAAAATTCGAGTTTGTTCAGCGAAGTCAGGATCTCATGTCTAGTTGCGAGGGACTCCTCGAGATTCTCATCGAGGCTTGGCAGGGCAATCTGGATGCCTCTTTAGGTGAGACTTGAGACCCAGGTCCCTTTCAGTTCCCACAGTGATTGTCGGATTCCTATCAATTTTTAAGAGGAGTCAGGCTTGTTGTCCTTTGGACGCATTGAACTCCAAGTTCCTCTCGAAATTTTCAAGGGGATGTGAGGCCTCCTGTCGAGATGAGGCGGGGAACTAGGGCTTTCTCTAAAGTCTCCACAGGGATTCACACATCTCTTCATCTTGGGAGATGAAAGACTAGCCTGCATTCAAGTCACTGGAGGGAAATCCGCCATATTTCGAGTCACGGCATCTCGGTGTTCATTCCAATTGAGGCAGGAAACTCAGGGTCCCTCTCAGATATCTATAGCTAAGAGAGGCCTTCTGTTCAGGTGCTTTTGTGGAAAGTTGCATTCCTCTCTTGAGTCAAAAATAGGGAATCAGCTCTCATCTCGAGATGATTTGGGGTACCCGGAACTTTTCTTGAGTTGGTGTGTGCTGAACGTTTTGGTGTTCCTCTGGACTCTATTTTACTTTTCTATAGCAACCAAGAAATATCTTGTATGTTAGCATTTTATAGATCATTGAACATATTTATCAAATCATATTATATTGTACATACGTCCATTCCAGTCCAAATATATATTTATATTCATTAAGAGCTCAAAATCTCTTAGCTCTTCTGCAAGAAAATCCCCTTTAAGAGTAAGCCAATTTCAGCAATTAATGCTTTAAAATCCTAAATTCATTTGGAAATGACCCAGCCATCCAACAAACTTTTACTACATATTTCAGCACAACTCCAACAACCTGGGTCACTCTGATCTCAAGAGACCACTCCAGATTATAGAGAAATAGATCATTTTATCAAAAATAGAATTCTTTTTAATAGAGCTTATCTAAAAGTTTTCATCTCACCTATAAAATTTATATTTTTATATATATATTATATATATATATATATTATAAATATATATATATATATAGAGATATAGATATATATATATAGATATAAGAGTTACCTTTTTTTGGACAATCGTATCGTACCCCAAACCAAGGCATAACAAAATATTATAAAATGTTGATGATTCAAGAAAAGTCTCTACTAGATTAACAAATAATTATATTGAAATCACATTCACAATTAAATAAACATTATACCACCAACTTTGAACACCCTTCAGTTGATGAAAAGCTGAATCCAAATAGAGCCCATTAACTCCACACTATCTAAAAACAAAAAACATACATTGAAACAGATAATTTTAGATACATAGATTACAGTATGGGAAATAGCAGCATCTAGTCTAGCTTAAAAATTAATGTAACTTTTCATTAGGTTCCAACAAAGAGAGACTTTTGGAGTTGCGACTGTTGGCAGAGGAGAAGCATTTGGAGCAGCCAGGGCAGGGCTAGCAAGAAAATTTTGAGATATTTTGTAATGTTTTAATTGAGCCTTTTGTAAAGTTTAATCATTTAATTTATATGTTTATAAATAAGTGTTTTGTCTGTTGCTGAATATTGGAAGGGCTAGAATATACCTTTAAATGGCAGAATTACAGTGCTTAATAAGAGCGCATAAGGGGCTAGAGATCAATTGGAATAGCTTTTCCTTGTTTGGCTGCTCATTTAACATTTTCTTTGACCCGGAGCCAAATTTATAAGTCAAAACTGCATTTATGAGGAAACTAAAGATTATGTTCAACTACTGTTTGAAGGCAAGCCTCTATTCATTGGCATGAAACCAGAAGTACCTGAAATGTAAAGAAGTGGTGAAGTAAAATAGAAAAATAATGGGGCTGGCCAGCCTTTTAACCCAAGCCTTAGTCTTTACAGACCTCAATAGGTCCATGAGTCACTCCACCCGATATAGCACGTATACCAGTGTCCCTGTTCTTTGGCCACATTTGCTGGGGTCCTTTAATGGACCGAACCTTGTGGTACGGAGTTGGCGATCAGAAAGTAAAAGAGAGAAGGAGGCTGATATCCCTTGGTTTACACAAAGGACCAATATTGTCCTTGACACAGGGCTTGCATCACTCACCAAGGTACCAGGCACCCTCTCGAGTGAGTCTTAGAAGCCCCGGGCAGAAAAGTGAGCACGACGGGTCTCCACGCCCCAGAAAGTCAGCCAGAAAAAGATACAGAGAGAGAGAAAAAGAGAGAGAGAGAGAAAAAAAAGACCCGGGGACCTAAGCTCTAATGGAAAAAAGGTGCTTTAATGATTTTTCTATGAGTATATACAGGCTGCAGTACAAGAAACTTCTTTCGGGAATGATAGAGTTCAGCAAACCAAACAAACTGCAACGGTTCCCAAGGGAACAAGGGTAATGTTAGTCACAAGGTCAGGAGAAAATCCATATCTCAAGAAAGGGGAAGGGGACTAAGCAGTTTTGTCTTAAAGAGTTGCTCTGCTGAACTTGGTGTTCCTCTGGACTTTGGACGGTGTTCTCGTGGATTCTCTGTTTTTTTTTAAAGGAAGTCAAGCCACTTCTCGTGTTGGATGGGGAATTCGGGATGGCTCTGGAGCACATGCAGGGGAATCTGGACTCATCTCGAGTTGATTTGCAGAACACGGAGCCCTTTCGTGTTGCTGCGGTGACATCAGGGTCCCTCTAGACTTCTGACAGTGTTCTTGGGGACTCTCTGAAGTTCCATCCAGGAAGTCCAGACTCCTTTCATGTTTGATGGGGAAGACGGAATTGCTCTGCATGCAATGCAGGGGAATCGGGCCTCATCTGGCAGCGAGGGGGAAGTCTCGTGGTTTTTCTCGAGTTGCGGTGGGAACCTGGGGTATACTCTCGTGTTAGGACGTGGATGGCCCTTCAAAACTTGTGTTTATTCAGCGATGTCAGGACTCATGTCTAGTTACCAGGAACACATCGGGATTTTCCTCGAGGATTGGCAGGGCAATAGGGATGCCTCTTTAGTTGAGACTTGGGACCCAGGTTCCCTTTCCAGGTGCCACAGGGATATTGGGATTCCTATCAATTTTCAATAGGACACAGGCATCTTCTCTTTTGGAAGCATTGAACTCCAAGTTCCTTTCGAATTTTCAAAGGGATGTGAGGCCTCCTGTCGAGATGAGGTGGGGAACTAGTTCTTTCTCTAAAGACTCCACAGGGGGATTCAGACATCCCTTCACCATGTGAAATGAAAGACGATCCTGCATTCAAATCACTGCAGGGAAATCCGGCCTTATTTCGAGTCAGGGCATCTCGGTGTCCATTCCACTTGGGGCAGAAAACTCAGGGTCTCTCCTACATTCCTATAGCTGAGAAACTCCTCGTCTTGAGGTGCTGTAGAAAGTTGGCATTCATGTGAGTCGACCCCATTTAATCATCTCTACTCTCGAGATGATTTGTGGTACACAGAGCTTGTCTCGAGTTGCTGTGCTGAACTTGGTGTTCCTCTAGAGTTGGGACCGTGTTCCGGGTTATCTCCGGAGTTGATTAAGGAAAGACAAGCCACTTGTTGTGTTTGACGTTGACGACGGAAAGGCTCTGGATCTAATGCAGGGTATTCCGGCCTCATCTCGAGATGATTTGAGGGTACACGGAATGCTTTCATGCTGCTGTTGTGACTTCTGGGTCCCTCTATAATTGTGTCAGTGTTCTTGGGGACTCTCTGGAGCTCCATCAAGGAAGTCAAGGCTCCTTTCTTTTTTTTTTTTTTTTTTTTTTTTTTTTTTTTTGCTCCTTTCTTTCTGACGAGAAACACGAAAATTATTCTACAATCTATGAATGGGAATCGAGCCTCTTCTCACAACGCAGGGAAGCTTCATGGTTTTTCTCGTGTTGCAGCTCGAACCTTGGGAATATTCTCGAGTTAAGATGGGGATGGTCCTCCAAAACTCGGGTTTGTTCAGCGACGTCAGTACTCCTGTCTAGTTGCTTGGGACACCTCGATATTCTCGTCAACGCTTAGGAGGGCATTAGGGACGCCTCTCGAGGTGAGGCGTGAGACCCAGGTTCCCTTTCCAGTTGCCACAATGATATTGGAATTCCTGTCACTTTTCAAGCAGACTCAGGCCTCATTCTCCTTGAAAAACATTGAACTCATTGAACTCGGGGTTCCTTTCGCGTTGTCAAAGGGATGTGAGGCATCCCGTCGAGATGAGGTGGTGAACTAGGGCTTTCTATAGGGTCTTCACAGGGAATTCAGACATCTCTTCATCTTGTGAGATGAAAGACGAGCCTGCATTCAAGACACTGCAGGGAAATCTGGCCTTATTTCCAGTCAGGGCACCTCGCTGTCCGTTCTTCTTGAGGCAGCATACTCAGATTCCCCCTCACATACCTACTGCTGAGAGATGCCTCATCTTAAGGAGCTTGTGGAATGTCTTCATTCCTCTTGAGTAGATGCCAGGGAATCCACTCTCATCTTGAGATGATTTGGGATACACGGAGTTTTTCTCGAGTTGCCGTGCTGAAATTTGTGCTCTTCTAGACTTTGGTTGTTGTTTTCGGGGAATCTCTGGAGTTGTCTAAAGGAAGTTAAGCCCCTTGTCGTGTTTGATGGGTAATGTGGGATGGCTCTGGAGCCAATGCAGGGCAATCGGGCCTCATCTTGAGTTGATTTTGGGTACACGGATCTCTTTCGTGTTGCTGCGATGACCTCAGGGCCCCTTTAGGCTTGTGACAGTGTACTTTGGGATTCTCTGGTGTTCCATCCAGGAAGTCCAGTCTCCTTTCGTGCTTGACGTGGAACAAGGAATTTCTCTGCACCCAGTGCAGGGGAATCGGACATCATCAGCCGGCGAGGGGGAAAGTCTCGCCGTTTTTTCTCGAGTTGCGGCGGGAAGCAGGGGTGTATTCTCGAGTTAGGACTTGGGTGGCCCTTCAAAATTCGAGTTTGTTCAGCGAAGTCAGGACTCATGTCTAGTTGCGAGGGACACCTCGAGATTCTCACCGAGGCTTGGCAGAGCAATCGGGATGCCTCTTTAGGTGAGACTTGAGACCCATGGTCCCTTTCAGTTCCCACAGTGATTGTCGGATTCCTATCAATTTTTCAGAGGAGTCAGGCTTGTTGTCCTTTGGACGCATTGAAATCCAAGACCTCTCAAAATTTCAAGGGGATGTGAGGCCTCCTGTCGAGCTGAGGCGGGGAAATAGGGCTTTCTCTAAAGACTCCACAGGGGATTCACACATCTCTTCATCTTGGGAGATGAAAGACTAGCCTGCATTCAAGTCACTGGAGGGAAATCCGGCCATATTTCGAGTCACAGCATCTCGGTGTTCATTCCAATTGAGGCAGCAACCTCAGGGGCCCTCTCACATATCTATAGCTAAGAGAGGCCTTCTGTTCAGGTGCTGGAGGAAAGTTGCATTCCGATTGAGTCAAAAATAGGGAATCAGCTCTCATCTCGAGATGATTTGGGGTACCCGGAGCTTTTCTTGAGTTGGTGTGCTGAACGTGGTGTACCTCTGGACTATATTTTACTTTTCTATAGCAACCAAGAAATATCTTGTATGTTAGCATTTTATAGATCATTGAACATATTTATCAAATCATATTATATTGTACACACGTCCATTCCAGTCCAAATATATACTTATATTCATTAAGAGCTCAAAATCACTTTAGCTCTTCTGCAAGAAAATCCCCTTGTAAGAGTAAGCCAATGTTCAGCAATTTAACGCTTTAAAATTGAAATTCATTTGGAAATGACCCAACCATCCAACAAACTTCTACTACATATTTCAGCACAACTCCAACTACCTGGGTCACTCTGCAATTAAATAAACATTATACCCACTTCGAACACCCTTCAGTCATGAAAAGCTGAATCCAAATAGAGCCCATTAAATCAACACTATTCTAAAAAAAAAACATACATTGAAACTTAGATAATTTTAGATACAAAGATTCCAGTATGGGAAATAGCAGCATCTAGTCTAGCTTAAAAATTAATGTAACTTTTCATTAGGTTCCAACAAAGAGAGACTTTTGAGTTGCGACTGTTGGCAGAGGAGAAGCATTTGGAGCAGCCAGGGCAGGGCTAGCAAGAAAATTTTGAGATATTTTGTAATGTTTTCATTGAGCCTTTTGTAAAGTTTAATCATTTAATTTATATGACTATAATAAGTGTTTTTGTCTGGAGGCTGAATTTTGGAAGGGCTAGAATATGCCTTTAAATGGCAGAATTACAGTGTTAATACGAGCGCAAAGGGGCTAGAGATCAATTGGAAATTTTTTCCTTGTTTGGCTGCTCATTTAACATTTTCTTTGACCCGGAGCCAAATTTATAAGTCACAAACTGCATTTATGAGGAAACTAAAGATTATGTTCAACTACTGTTTGAAGGCAAGCCTCTGTTCATTGGCATGAAACCAGAAGTACCTGAAATGTAAAGAAGTGGTGAAGTAAAAATAGAAAAATAATGGGGCTGGCCAGCCTTTTAACCCAAGCCTTAGTCTTTACAGACCTCAATCGGTCCATGAGTCACTCCACCCGATATAGCACGTATACCAGTGTCCCTGTTCTTTGGCCACATTTGCTGGGGTCCTTTAATGGACCGAAACCTTGTGGTACGGAGTTGGGGATCAGAAAGTAAAAGAGAGAAGGAGGCTGAGATCCCTTGGTTTACACAAAGGACCAATATTGTCCTTGACACAGGGCTTGCATCACTCACCAAGGTACCAGGCACCCTCTCGGAGTGAGTCTTAGAAGCCCCGGGCAGAAAAGTGAGCACGACGGGTCTCCACGCCCCAGAAAGTCAGCCAGAAAAAGATACAGAGAGAGAGAAAAAGAGGGAGAGAGAAAATAAAAGACCCGGGGGTCCTCCTAAGCTCTAATAGAAAAAGGTGCTTTAATGATTTTTTCTATGAGTATACAGGCTGCAGTACAAGAAACTTCTTTCGGGAATGATAGAGTAGAGCAAACCAAACAAACTGCAACGGTTACCAAGGGAACAAGGGGTAATGTTAGTCAAAAGGTCAGGAAACAATCCATATCTCAAGAAATTGGAAGGGGATGAAGCAGTTTTGTCTTAAAGTGTTGCTCTGCTGAACTTGGTGTTCCTCTGGACTTTGGACGGTGTTCTCCTGGATTCTCTGTTTTTGTTTAACACTAGAGCCTGTCGTTGATTGCTGCAGTGAAAACAGGGTCCCCTCTAGGATTTCTGACAGTGTTCGTGGGGTGGGGGACAACTCTGACGTTCCATCCAGGAAGTCCAGTCTCCATTCATGTTTGATGGGAAGACGGAATTGCTCTGCAGGCAAGTGCGGGGAATCGGGCTCATCTGGCAGCGAGGGGAAGTCTAGTGGTTTTTCTCTTCGAGTTGCGGTGGGAACCTGGGGTATAGCCTCTCGTGTTAGGACGTTGGCATGTCCCTTCAAAACTTGTGTATATTCAGCGATCTCAGGACTCAGGTCTAGGTTACCAGAACAAATCGGGTTATTTTCCTCGAGGTTTGTCGTGCAATAGGGACGAGCTTCTTTAGTTGAGATTGGGACCCCCAGGTTTCTCTTTCCAGGTGCCACAGGGATATTGGGATTCTATCAATTTTCAATATGGACACAGCATCTTCTCTTTGGGAAGCATTGAACTCCATAGTTCCTTTTCGAAGTGTCAAAGGGATGTGAGGCTTCCTGTCTGAGGATAGAGCTTCCTCGTAGGTGGGGGCACTAGTTCTTTCTCTAAAGACTGCCATCAGGGGATTCAGACATTCCATTCACCTTGTGAATGAAAGACGGATCCTGCATTCAAATCAGCTGCAGGGATAATCCGGCCTTATTGTTTCGAGTCAGGGCATCTCGGTGTCCTTCCATAGGGCAGCAAATTAGGTTCTTTACATTTATCGTGAGAAACACTCTGCGTGAGGTGGTCTAGAAAGTTGGCATTCATGTGTGTGCCCCCCGGAAGCCTCTCTATCTTCGAGATGATTTGTGGGACCAGCGCTTGTGCTCTGAGTTGTGTGCTGAAATTGGGTTCCTCTAGCTTTGGGACGGTTTCCGGTTACTCTCGGAGGGGATTAAGCGAAAGTCAAGGCGTTGTTGTGTTTGACGTTGACGAACGGAATGGCTTTATCCGATTAAAGCAGGCGGAGATTTCGGCTCATCTCGCGATGATTTGTGGTACACGGCTGTTTCATGCTTCTGTGAGTGACTCTGGGTCCTCTATATAGTGTAGTGATCTTCGGACTCTTGGTGTCATCAGGAAGTATAGGCCCTTTTTTTTTTTCTTTTTTTTTTTTTTTTTGCTCCTTTCTTTCTGACGAAAACACAAATTTATTCTACAATCTTGAAGGGGAATCAGCCTCTTCCACAGCGCAGGGAAGTTCATGTTTTTCTCGTGTTGCAGCTGAACCTTGGAATATTCCGAGTTAAGAGGGGAGGTCCTCCAAAACCGGGTTTGTTCACGACGTCGTACCCCTGCCCTATTGTTGGGACCCTCGTATTCTCTAAAACGCTTAGGAGGGCATTAGGAACGCCTCTCGGGGTGGGGCTGAGACCGGGTTCCCCTTTTCCCGTTCCCCAAAAAATTATTGGAATTCCTGTCACTTTTCAAGCAGATCGGCCTCATCCCCTTGTAAACATTGAACTCATTAACTCGGGGTTCCTTTCGCGTTGTAAAAGGGGATTGAGGACCCCCGTCAGATGAGGGGGGGAAACTGGGGGCTTTCTATGGGTCTTCACGGGGAATTTTCAAAAACCTTTTCATTTTGTGAAAAGACACCTGCATTAAAAGACCTGCGGGAAATCGGCCTTTTTCCCATCGGGGCACCTCGCTGCCCCTTCTTCTTGAGCAGCATACCAACCCCCCTCACATCCTACGCTAAATGCCTCTCAAGGCTTGGGAATGTCTTCATTCCTCTTAGTAGAGCCAGGGAACCCACTCTCATTTTGAGATATTTGGGACCCCGGGAATTTTTTCTCGAGTGCCGTGCTAAAAAAGTGTCTTCTAACTTGGTGTTTTTTCGGGAATTCTGATTTCTAAAGGAAGTTAAACCCCCCCCCTTTGCGGTTGAGGGGTAATGGGGATGGCTCTGACCCAATGCAGGGAATCGGCCTCTTTTTGAGTGATTTTGGGTACAAAGGATCTTTTTTTTGTTGGGGGAGACCTCAGGGCCCCTTTGGCTTGTGAATGACTTTGGATTCTCTGGTTTTCCCATCCCGGGAATCCATCCCCTTTTTCGTGCTTGACGTGGAACAAGAATTTCTTCACCCATCGGGGGAATGGGACATCATCCCGGGAGGGGAAGCTCCCGTTTCCCGATTCGGGGAACAGGGGTGTATTCCGAGAGGACTTGGGTGGCCTTAAAAATTCGAGTTTTTTCGCGAGTCAGGACCAGTCTATTGCGGGACCCTGGTTTCCCCCGAGCTTGGCAGAGCAATCGGAGCCTCTTTGGGTGAGACTTGAGACCCAGGGTCCCTTTAAATTCCCACATGATTGTCGATTCCTTCTTTTTTCAGAGGAGCCCGGGCTTTTGTTTTTTGGGACGCATTGAAACCCCAGACCTCTAAAATTTTTAAAGGGGGTTTTGGAGGCCCCTGCGAGCTGAGGGGGGGAAATAGGGCTTTCTCTAAAGACTCCACAGGGATCACACACCTTCATTTTGGGAGATGAAAGACTAGCCTCATTCAAGTCACTGGAGGGAAATCCGGCCATTTTTAGTCACAGCATCTGGGTGTTTTTTTCCAATTGAGGCAGCAACCCAGGGGCC
>JAJLRB010002768.1:0-13039 GCA_020976825.1 Odocoileus hemionus | reverse complement strand
GGGGCCTTAGATTCTTTTACTTCTAATTGGTATATTTTTTGATACTATAATACTAAAGTTAAATTACATTGGTTGGAAAATTTCCCCTCAAAAATCAAAAGCTATCATTGGGTTCGTTTTTCCTCCCTGGATTCCTCCCTTTTCTCTTTGTATTTTGGCTTGCCTTGTTTTATTTCTTATGATAGGTGTTTAAGATTGAAAGAACATATTTTGATTTGTTTAAGATTGAAAAAGTATATTTTTTCTAGCATTTTTAGCTGTTTTCAGCAGAAAGATTGATCAAGGTAGAAGTCTGTCATTTTTGTCCGAAATGAAACTCCTGCTTTGATTTTTATTGCTTTAGGGCTCTGGGGTCTGGTCAACAATGCAGGCGTTTTTCACTCACATGGCTGCGCTGAGTGGCTGAAGATTGAGACCTACAAGGACACCCTTAGGGTGAACCTCGTTGGTTTGATAGAGGTGACCCTGAGCATGCTTCCCCTGGTAAGGAGAGCACAGGGGAGAATTGTCAATGTCTCCAGCATTGTGGGAAGAATTGCTTTCTTTGGAGCAGCCTACTCTTGTTCCAAGTATGGAGTGGAAGCCTTCTCAGACATTCTGAGGTAAGACTCTAAAGTTAAAACAATCTGGAAGAGTGGGATGGGGAGGGAGATGGGAGGGAGGTGTGGGAAGGAGGGGACATGTCTGATTCTTTTTGATGAATGACAGAAAGTCACAAAATTCTATAAAGCAGTTATCCCTCAGTTAAAGGAATAAAGTGGCAAAGAAACCCCCAGACTAACAAAAGCAACCACTGAGCACTTCAATGTGTCTTAGTCACCACTACCTACTAGTCACTAGTCACTTTCATCTATCTTATCTCATTTCATCACTTCCAAAATCTGGTATGTTTACTAGATATTATTATTAGACAATAATTAAATATTATTGTTTACTAGATGCTATTGCTAGTCTGTTTTATACAGAAAGCGAGGCTCAGATTTTGGAGTCTAATTTGTCAAGTTCACTTGCAACAGCGATGATTTGGCAGAACGCGATTCGTCTTTCCAATTCCTTGTCTCCAGTCAAACCACACCCACAATTTAACTCCTCAAATATAAATATTCCTCTGATACAGGGGGGGGGGGGGGGGGGAATTTTTGTATACTGTAAGAGAGCAAGGGACTGACCTCGTTATTTCCCCTCCTGTCCTCGTCTCTTCAACGGCGATTCTTCCTGGTGGCTCATCTTGCATGCCAGTTAACTTATTTCATCCCATTATTCTGTATATCTTCCTCTTTATCTAATCATTTCTTTTCTTTCTTCATATAACTTTACAGTTTGCCACGAACCCTCTAATGGCCCTGCCTCCTACCTCCTGGCTTTTTATTAAAATACCTCATTTCAGCTTCCTGCTCCTCTATCAGCAGTTCCTCCTTTTTATATTCCCCTTTGTATTTTAATTTCTCTGAGGACAGAGAATGCTGTTGGGCCTGAGAATCATTTTTTTGTGTGTTCTGTGTGCCACGCATGAGTGTGATTTTTTTTTTGCACTTGCTATCTGTTAGGCACTCCTGCTGTATATGAATCATTTAATTTTCATAGCAATCCAATGAGGCAGAGAAGTTATTTTTTGTCCTTATTGTATGTCTAGGGAAACTGAGGCACATCGAGGTTCAGTAATTGCCGTGGCCATCTTGGTTCAATAGCGGGCTGAGCCACTTGTCCAGTCTAAGAGGGGCTCTCCTCCCATCAATTGACTCCATTCCTCGGTCCTGTCCCCTGATTGTAGACATGGAGGAAGCAGTCACGCGTACAGGACGTTTAGCGTGCACTCTCCTTCAGCCAGAGGCTGACTCTAGGGGCAGCTTCTCTTAGAAACTAAGCTACGTTATGTAACTGTACACCAATGTGAAATTAACGTCCTATGGCAGTTGTAAGAAGTTTTCCAGAACTAATTTACGGTGCTCAAAATGGTTTTGTCTTACAAAACATGCACAGACATTTATTGCTCTCACGAGTTCTGGAGGTCGCTAGGCAGAGCGTGCTGAAATCAGCATCACTGGGACCAAAAGTCATGTTGTTTGTACCTGGGCCCATGTTCTTCTGAAGGCCTGATCTGGAAGGGATGATCTCATGTACATGCTTGCACTCCTGACTTCGTGGTCGGCTGGCTGGAATTTCCTTTGCGGTCGCTGGTGGCATCGAGATCCAACGGGACTGCCTTTGGAGTCACGGTGGGCTACTGGATGTCCCTCTGCCCATATCTTATGTCGCTTGGACAGTGCGTGATTGCATTTAGTGATTGACACCCCAAGATCACCTGCGGCAACATGGATCTCGCCTGAGGCTTGGTATAGGGTTGCGATTGAACTCAATTAAGGGACTTGCAAATGTCCATGTGCCACTTAATCAGCAGGGGATTACAATTAACTAGGTTTTTGATGGTGCTATTATGGACCCGAATAGTATGTTTAGGGCAAAGTCATCATTTAGCTTACCACATCCGCGCATTGGACTGGTATATATGCGTAATACCTTAATGTGCTGTAGGCTATCAATTAATTCTGCATTAGGACAGATGAGAAGTTTAGGGATAAATAGGCCTTCTTGGAGGGACATTACTATTGAGTTGTGCTACTTATATGGACAGGGCAATTCGTTTTCCTGGCGATGCCTGGCCTTTCTCCAACATTTTTGGCACAACCTCCCTATGGTGGGCCTCCGTGGTCCGCGCATCGCTGTTATGTTTTACAGAGATTCCGCCGCTGGTCTGCGGTGGACACCTTAGAAGTGGATTCCATGGGAAATGGACCAATGAGTTTGAGAAGTTGTCTGGACCATGAATAACGGGTTTGCTATGATGGGTGGTAGACGGGAAGGAACTATTCACAGCTATGGCTGTTGTGCTCTTAATGTATGGCTGATCTGGGGGATTAAAAGCTAAGATAAAGAGTTAAATGCATTATATTAAAAAATAAAGGAGGTAAGAAGTAAGACATACTAATATACAATTCCACAGCCGCGTATGTTTTTAGATCCCCCATTTCCGGAGGTTCTTGTGTTTAAATAGGGCGCATGGTGATGTAGTGGGTTATCGTTGGCAGTGCTTATGACGTAACGCTGCAACGTCTGTCTATACGTGAACCCGAAGGGGATAGTGAAAATGTCTAAAAGGGCCAAGGCACCCCTGGAGCATTGACCCAGGTACCCCTCTTCCTTCTGCTCCAATGCACACAGGCACCATGTGAGAATCATTTTTCTGAAGCTCTTAGACCTGGAGAAGGTTTTTAGGCTTTTGGATGATGATAAGGACTAGGGATGGGTCTTTTCCTTTTAAGCAGTGGTTCATGTAAACTTTTTTTTTTAGCATGGCCGTTTCACAGGATGTGTCAACTGGAGAGGCTACTTTGGACAGATTGTCGGTTGCCCTCCTACCTCACCCCAGAGTTTCTTGATTTAGCTGAAGAATTTAGACTTGGTTATCTCTAGGTAATGTGCTATATCTCAATGCCATTGCTGGGCATTCCTTAGATGCATAGATTCGAATTTGATCTAACCGGTGCAGTTCCCAACACTTTGATGTAGCACGAACTTCACCAGTTGCTTTTAGATGGATCACGTGTGCTTTGTGTTTTATATTCTTATAGATTTAGCTAGCTCAAACCTTTCTTCCCTCCATGGACATCAGCTTGGGACTTCCATCTTCTACTCTAGCCAAGGGTGAATTCTCCATTATTCGGGATTGTGCAAAGCTCTACTGGCAGCACTCCCATCATCACACTGTACGCTCCGGAGTACTGAAAGCGATATTGCTCGATTTAGATCAGCAGGGTGCACGTTGGAATGCCCATCTAGAGGCTTAGACTCGGGTTTGTAAGATAGGTCATGCTACATTCCGGTATCACGTGCCCTGATACACTAACTACAGCCACCCCGCTGATGAATTACTTTTCGGAAATGTTTTATTGAAACCTCAACACTGATCTATTCCTGGATCTTACTGCCCAAGTATGTGATACCTCTCACACAGTGAAACCTTGGACAATTACTATGCCCCCATGTCATATTCCATCTTATGAATCGGTCCTCTTTGCAGTCTTTGTTTCGATAACACTCACTGTGATTTTTCACAGAAGTGCCCCCTGCTCTCTGTTGTGTGCCACTGTCGTCCTTCAGTATGGTATTTCCCACTCACCACTCTATGTCTTCACTTTGAAATGTTCCTCTTTATCCATGGGAGGCATCAAGCTGAAAACCATTTTCTCTTAACCCGACTAACCGGAAGCCTTCTTTGACTTCCCTCCAGAAATAGTCTCCATCCGCACTTGCTCTCCTACCTATGTAGCCCCCACCTGAATTGTTGGAGATAGGCATAAATGGGACAACCCCACTCCAGTAAACCTTGCCTGGGAAAATCCCATGAGTACAGTTGGTAAGCCTGGTGGGCTGCAGATGTCACATGCGGGTCTGCTAGCAGATGTGTATGACATGGTTACTGTGAGTCAGTACAGTCACTTTTTTTTCAGGGTGTTTCAATTTCATGTCATTTAAGAGGAGGTGAAATGGCAACCCCACTCCAGTGTTATTTTTGGCCTGGAGAATCCCAGGGACGGGGTCTAGGAGGTGTGACCTGAATGGGCCCCCCACTGCCGTTTCCCCTATTGGTTTGCACAGAGTCGTCGGGACATGACTTGAGACGGTGACTTACAGCAGCAGCAGCATCAGCCCCCTAGAATACCTTGCGTTTATAATCTTTTGATTTGTATTGCAATTATTTGCTTATTTATCATGACTCTACCCACTGTGGGCTTTTTCAGGGTGGTGAGCAGCAGTCCTTAAATTTACTGAGTACTGTGCAATAGCAAAATACTTTAGCCCTGAGATACGATACCGGCTAAATTACTGTTTGTATTTTCCTTATTATTGCTTGTATTCCTTTCATTTTTCTAGTGTATAGCACATGGTCCCATGAAAGTGAAGATCTCTGTTAAATGAATGGATGTGGAATTGAATGGTTTTATGGTAGTTTTGTATAATCATATCCCAATTATTGCAACCTAGGATGCATAAAATTTTATTTTATTTCCCCCTCCATTTCTTTATCCTTTAAAATATTCAGCAAAGGTGTTTTTATAACTATTTTGTTTTCTGTCTGAAAACAGTGAAATTTGTGGTATCTTTCAATCAGAGGAGTTAACTTGAAGGTTTCGTTTTTTTCCACTAGGCGTGAAAGCTTCAACATTTTGGGGTAGAAAGTCAGTATGGTTGAACCTGGCTACTTCAAAACAGCAATGACAGATGTGCAGAAGTCCTTAGAGATGATGAAACAAACCTGGAATGAAGCCCCTGCGCATATTAAGGAGACCTACGGACAGAAGTTTTTTGATGCCTGTGAGCTTTTCTTTTAATGGCACGATGGATAATCTTTCATGAAAAGGGCAAAGGTGGTTGGTAGAGAGTGATTGGGAGATCTTCTAAGAATAAATCACCTTCCATAAATCCTTCCCAAGACAAGAGGGAAGTTCAGGACGGTCCCAGTGCCTTCATAGTTGGCGTGGGGTGACGGCTGCTGTGGCTCAGGAAGAGGGCCGTACAAGCAGGCCTCAGGCCAGAGCTTGCCCTGCCTTGTCACCTATGGGCCGGGACCCCCCGGAGCACCAGGGAGGTCTTATGTGGCTGGAGGCGTGGAGCCTCTGGATTTGTGCGGGGGTGCCCCTCCACAGATTGAAGGGGCTGGCGCGGGAGGCCTGCTTAGACTGAGCATTCAGTATCATCCACTCTTTGGTAACAGCCTAGCCGCAAACTGCACATTTTATTATGAGAGGCGGCAGGGTGCATACAGGTGGAGCCAGGTGAGTGGGTTCGGACAGGATTTTGCAGGGCACTGTCGGCCACTGCCCGAGGCTGGACCTCATGTGCAGGCCGTGGGAGTTTGGCAGGAGTGCGAAGGCTCAATGTCATGGCGCGAAGGAGGGTCGCTTTGGGGGAAGAGGCAGGGCAGCCCTCTAAGTAGAAGACAGTCATGCACACTAGTGTGGGGTGCACCTTCCTGGGGAAGGGGGCTACTTTTCCTTCACATAAGAATTTAGCAGCTTGCCAAGGCCGAAGGGAGCAGCTCTCTTTTTCCCGTTCACAGAAGGCCCTGTGGCAGGTAGCAGTAGCCCTGGCCTTGACTTTGGGTGATATCTCAGTGCAGAGAAAGGAGAAGGGGGAATGTGCACATGGAATAGCTCCTGATCTACAGCCCTGTCTTCTGGGTACCTCAGGCTTAGGAGGTGACTATCCACAGAGGGCAGAAATTGGATCAAGGAAAGGCTGATAGAAACACTTCCTGAGCCTCTCAGAATACAAAGCTAGGGAACTACAATTCTTAACAAGTCAGGCGGCCAGCTGCTCTGCTGAGCTCTTCTCTACCTAAAAACTTTTGAGCTATTAGAGAATTTGTCTCCCCTTGTGGGTACATATATTTGACAATAGAAATCAAAGGAAAAGAGAATTTTCTAAGAAATGGCTTTATGTAAAAGGAGGGATATGTGTATTTAATGATTTAAAAGGAGTTGAAATTGTTCATTTATTTGTCTCTAGATCAGAATAATTTATATCAGTGCTATCCAATAGATATATGAGAACCATATATATAATCTTAAATTTTCCAGTAGATACTTTTTTAAAAAGAAAAAATAAACAGGTTAAATTAATTTTAGTACATTTTACTTTAAACCCCATATATGTTATCCAAAATACAATCATTTAACATTTATTATTAATATAAAAGTTATTGATAAGATATTTTATATTTTTTCCCCTATTAGTCTTTGAAAATTGATGTGTAGTTTGAACTCACAGCACATCTCTACCCCGCTTTTAGCGACCCCATGGACTACAGCCCCACCACGCTCCTCCTTCCATGGGGTTTTCCCATGGATTTTGCTCCTTCCATGAGGCAAGAGTACTGGAGTGGGCGACATTCCCTTCTCCGCATCTCACCTGGATACTAAGTTTTCCTAGGAAGTACTTGGATTATTACAATTGATAGTTTCCAGAAGCATTATTCATAATAGCTCCAGAGTGGAAACAGCTCAAATGTCTATCAACTGGTGAACGGATAAACAAATGTGGAATAGCCATACGATGGAATATTACTTGGCAATAAAAATAAATGAAGTACTGATACACACTACAACATGGCTAAAAACTCTGAGGACACTTTGCTCCCTGAAGGACGCCATCACAAAAGCCCATGATCTATGATTCTATTTATATGAAATATCCAATAAAAGGCAATCTGTAAAATGACAGAAAGTAGATCACCATTGCCTAGGGCAAGGGTGGGTTGGCAGGAAATGGGAGAGTGATTGCTAATGGCTATAAAGTTTTCTTTTTGGGATGATGGAAAATGTTTTAAACTTTTAGACTGTGGTGAAGGTTGCATAATTCTGGATAAACTGAAAGTCATTGATTTGTAATATTTTATTTGTTATTTATTTATTATTATTTGATTACACTTGGCTTGTGGGATGTCAATTTCCTAACCAGGGACTGAAAACCACCAAGTCATAGCAGTGAAAGCATTGAATCCTAATCACTGGCATCACTAGGGCAGTCCCCGATTCGTTATACTTGATTTTGAAAAAGTTTTTTTATCTACTTATTTCTTTTGGCTGCGCTGGATCTTCCTTGCTGTGCATGCCTTTCTCTTTAAGCGGACGAGCAGGGACTTACTTTCTGGTTGGGATGCTGTAGTCTCTCTCATCGCCATGGCTTCTTCTTGTATCCGTTGCAGAGCACGTATTCGGGCGCACAGTCTTCAGTAGTTGTGGTGGGCCCGCTTATGTTTTTTCTGTGGCATGTGGAAATCTGCCTGGACCAGGGATCCAAGCCTCACAACTGAATTCTAAACCATCTGGACCACCCAGGGAAGCAACCCTGGCTTGTGTACTTGAAATGGATGATTTTTATAATGCATGTGAATTTATTAACTCAACTAAAGTATCTAAAAAACACAAATCTGACACCAATTGTGAAAAGTAGATTCCATAACCTATAATTGTTCAAACATATTTAAAAATTTCCCGAGTTACAGAAATGAGCTTTAAATCAGATTACGACTATAAAAAATTTTCAGACTTACACTAACATCAACACATAGACTATGACGTTTATGTGACGTCATTATTACATGTGGCTAGTGGCCTAGAGTATACTGGGAAGCATAGGCTCACGATTTGGGCTCAATTCTTGTGAGAACAGCGATGTAGTTAGACCTCATCCGAGAAAGCTGCAACACCCGAATCTTAGACAATATCAACAATCGTTGAGAGACGCAAGCTAACTACACGTTCTTAGATGCATACAGCTCCGTAAGAAATTACCCGACCCTGATTGCGCTAGACCAACGCCACAACACTTGGAAGTCCTTAGTCAAGCTAGATATCCTCATGTTATCCCCATCCATTATGACAGAGGGATCTAGTTCACAGCATAGTAGCACCAGAGATCACTGTTCTATTGGCCCGGAGATCTCCTTGTCCGAGTGCGCTTATCCATCGACCAGGATATTATCTTTATCTTCCAAGATGAACCAGCACGATCCGCGCCAACACAGGCAGTCCTCTCCATGCAATACCGTATCTGAAGCCCCAGGGAAACCACTAAGTCACATCCTATTCTCAGTTTCTTAACTGCCATCCACTCTCTCGCAGCCACTACTCGTCTTACACCAGACCCATCCTCCGACATCAAGAAACAAGATGCGGAGTAGATTGTGCTGATACTGTATCACCAATTCACCTCAAACACCCTGGTCACTCAGAGCTGTCATGTAAACCAACGCTCTGCATCCGCTCCATAACCTTACAGACCACCGCACTGGTCGATACTCAGTATAACCATGAGGCTGCGCGGAATGATGTCACTCAGTTATTTCGTCCCACTATCTGCGTCTCTCCCCTCTATCCTAATTCTAGACCAACATATCTCCTAGCGCCGCCCAACCCTAAATAACTAACTGCACCTTAAAACTTCGGCCCCAAACCTAGACGACACGGTAGCACTAACAACTGGAAAGCTCGAGAAAAAATGGTCCTGAAGGCCCGTGAAATAGGAAGACAAAATTTCTGAGTACAAATTGAATTAGGGTCTCACCTCTCTAATAGCCTAAACAAAACTGCCTAACAATACTCTGGAATCTTCTCTAATTCTACTATTGCAAACCTCATACCTTCACCATTCTCGCCTAATATTCACAAAATCTTCATTTAAACTAGTCTGACACTTATCATCCTACCACAGAGGACCACATGTTATTGATTACAGATAATCAAAGCTTACCTCCCTTTGAGGTGCGTAAATCTCTGAAACTACATTTTAGCGACATTTTTGGAATGACAATATTTCCAAAATGCATCCAATCTTCCTGCCTTGTTAGAGTAACGACTAAAATACAGAGAGTAGCTTGTTTTGATGCTATTTATTCATTTATGTAAGTGAATAGCCTGTTCTGTGCTGTGATTCGAGCTGTGTGCTCAGGGGGGACTATTGAGACCGTGGGTCTGTTTAATTCTTACTTGAAATGGAGATCTGTACTTTGGTGCTTTTTAATAAATGATTCAATTTTGCATCTTCATTGCTAATTCAGCCAGATGTTTTTTGGATAATGTATTTCTCCTTATTTAAAAAGAACTCTATCATGCGAATGATTTATAAAAAATTTTTAAAAGTAATGTAGTTTATATAATTTAATATAGATTAAATTTAAAAGTAACACATCCCCATAATGCTTAGTTTAATACAATACAGAATTATTACGTCAAACAGCTTAAGCCTGATGAAAAATATAATTATCTTCCCACACGTGGATCCTGCATTGGCTGGCTCTCAGAGATGAGTTTGCTTAGCGACTTCAGGTATTTCTTCCTGATATCACTATCACGTGTATATTTTTAAATAATATACTACATTCTAGTCAAATAATATTTCTTGATTCTTATCTAATAATTTTAGATGCTTTTGATGATAATTGTCGGTTAAGTAGGATAATTGAGAGTGCAATAGAACAGAGCTTTTTACTAGCACATTTCCTCTTGACCCATTTATCTTACATAGTCACCTCCATACCTTCTTACTTCTCTGGTTCTTAAATTTATTTTTTATTCATTGAGCGAAGCTATAGTTGTAGTCTTACAATTATATTAAACTATACTGCTAGTGTCAGCAAAAGTATGACACAGTGTATAACTATTCTACACTTGATATAGGTATATATATCAATATATATATATATAGTTTCGTTTTGTCCGTATTCTTTTTCCATTAAGATTTATCACAGGAATACTGCGATGTAGTTCCGCGCGTATGCTGATCCAGTAGATATTTGGCATGTTACCAAACAGAGGATTGGATAAATTTACAATGGAGTATTAGCCATAAATGGTACACAATACTCATATAATGGAGAAATTACCCAGCCATAAAAAAGAGTGACAAATAAGGGGGGGAGGGGGGGGGGGGGGCCGATTGCAGCAGACACCTGATGAGACCCTCACTGAGAGATTATAATATTGAGTGAAGTAAGTCTCACGACATAGCCAACGACCACAAAGCGATGATATTGTCTCTCTCACATATGTGAAAATCTAACAAAAAAAGGTACAAATGAACTTACACCCCCTACCTAAATCGGAAATAGGAGATATACATGGGTTAAGTGGAGAAATAATCTTCAGTTAACACAGGTGGAGAGGGAGGGAGGAACAAGCGAGAGACGCAATGAGGAGAATTGACGGAGATGGTCAGTACGTCTACACATAGGAAAGAGATACGAATAAAGGACTATGTCGCACAGGGAGCCCTGCCTCAACTACTCTTGTGATGCCTACATGGGAAAAGAACCTAAAAACAGTGGGTTTATGTGTATAGAAGTAACAGATGCTTGCACTTGCTGCAACCTGAACGCCCTGAAACTGAAATATCTGTGGATCCCCAAACAACTGCGTGCAGCAACTTTTAAAAGATCTTTTGGCGCGAGTCTGGCAGGTTTGGAGAGCATGCTGGGCTGTGCGTAGCTGCTCAGTCCTGTCTGACACTGTGGCCCCAGGACTGATGGACCCGCAGGTCTCCTGCTTGCAGGCTGATCCCTTCCTGCCATGAAGCCACTGGTTAGAGAGTACAGCAGGTGGATTCAAAGTGTCGCCCAGACTTGGACTGTGTGACCCAGTCTCATCACGGTCAGATCAGGCTTTCGCACTTTAGCATAAATGACACAGAGTGCATCACTGTGTCCCATCACTTCAGCGGCCTCCCTCAGTAGGCACAGTGAGATAAGTTTTATCTCAGTACTGTTGATGTTAAGTTTGAAAGCCTTGGTGAAGAGTAGTGCTGTTTTATATTAAAGTATTGTTTCCCATGTAATTAACCATGTATTTTTGTACAATACTAATATGTTTAAAAAAGTCATACGCAGGCGCACATTACATAATTATCAAACCGACAATGTGTACTCACAGATACAGTCAACAATGAACACAAATAGATTCATGATATGCTATTTCAGAACACACAAAAATTTATCCACCACCCAACTTCTGAGTTTTTGGCACAGTTAATTACAAATGTATTTTCCATTAAAAAGAAATGCTTATAATGCAAAAAAAAAGTACATTTATCATGGAAACTTCAACCTTATATATAATGCCTCATTCCACATCAAACTTATACCTCTACATTTTACGAAATATTGTATAATTATGTAATTTTTCTTTTTTAAAATCCAGTTCATACATATGATGGTTGCAATATGGTGATTTTATTTAGATCCATCCTTTCATCTATGTTTTACAGTTGAAATATTCCCATGCCATTTATTATATTACTTTATTGTACGAATGGATTCATGGATACTTTATCATTATTCCAATTTTAGTTATAGACCATTTATGTCATATTATGTTTTCATATTTATTATAACCTCCTAAATCCATAGCACTTTACAAGCACATCTACATATATCGAGTTCAATATTTGCCTTGTGGATTTTTTTGTCTTTAAACTGAAAATATAATTAGAAACTTCTATAATATTGTTTTTTTTTTTCCTTCACCATCCAATGTCTTTTATTAATTCATTTGGTGCTTCCCTCGGTGGCCTCAGATAGTAAAGAAGCTGCCATGCAATGCGGGAGACCAGGGTTTGAAACCCTGTGTTTGGGAAAGAATACTCTGGGGAAGGTACTGGATACCATCGCCAGTATCTGGCCAGTAGAATTTCTTGGACTGCTATAGTCCAATGGATTGCAAACAGCTGGACACGACGGAGAGACTATCACTTCCACATTTTCATGTATATAATTTGAGAAGTATACTGTGGCTCATTCTAAATTCCTGTTAGTATTTAACTTTGGGTAATCTTCCGCCACTTCCTGCATCCTCTCTCATATAATTTCTAAAATTAGTCTCCATCAAAACATGCACATGATTTTATGACAGTCCCAAAACCTGAATTCATTTTGAAGCACTCTCAGACATCTAAGCCGAGACATACAATATATCTCAATTTGTAATAGCAAGAACAGAAATATACCGGTACCTAGGACATAAATTTAACCCAAGATGTAGAATGTCTTCTATTCCTATGACAAACTAAACAAAAATTTTATTGTAAGACATTTATAAAGAAAGTCGTTAGTAAGTCTAACAAGCTATCCAATAATCAGGAACAGGAAATTTTATAGAACCCAGGACCAATGTATAGCATTTATCCACACCTATTTCCCCCCAAATAATTTTATGAGATCCGTGTACTATCCAGGACCAGTCAAAATTCCAACAGCATTTTATTCAAATTGGGAAGCTTGCTGAATTAAAATAATTGGACAGAGCAGCAAATGCCATGCAGAACCACCGATGATTTTGTAGCACAAGGTGCGAAAAATTGCCTCCCAACATTAAGCATTTATATAAATAAACAGAAAAAATTACCCACAGAAAGGCATCAGGGCAGTAGCAGCCAAAGAGTAAGGAAACCTGCTTGCACATGAGGAAATAGGTATGACCAGCCAGGG